>JANZLQ010000029.1:6439727-6489985 GCA_026212715.1 Elanus axillaris | reverse complement strand
CTCTCCCCTGTCTAGCGAAGAGGGGGGGAGTGATAGAACGACTTGGTGGGCACCTGGCATCCAGCCATGGTCAACCCATCACAATTATGTTCGATGTCACTTGGTTAAGATTTAGATCTCAGTTATACCCAAATTTAATTTCTTTGCATATCATTGAATTAATAATATAATGTGATAAAATGTCATTAGCCACCATAAGATAATTAAGTGCAATGGTTATAAAAGAAAATAAATTAGGGACTAAAACTGTAGGTTTTTTGTCTGGTAAATCACACAGTCATTTAAAATCTGACTTAAAGTATGAATAATGTATAGAAAACATTAAACCATGAAGGATAAATGTAAAATGCTTTTTAAAAAACTCCCCAAATAAGCCCTTAAGTGCCTGTCAGTAACATGTGAATATAAAAATTACATCATCATCATCATCATTGATGTATGGAGAACAAAGTCTCATGAAGACAGCAGTAAAACTGCATTAGAGCTTTTAGGAATTACCAATGATAATTTTCCAGTACTGAGTAGGTGGCACACACAGAGACCTGACCGTGGTGGGAAGGGCTGGAAGGTTGTGGTGGCATAAAGATCAGTGCTCGCAACCAATTACATCAAATAAGGGCAGACAGAGTACAGGCTCAGACAAGATCTGTTACATATGCGCTTGTTTATGGCTGATTAGGCATTTACAGATGTGTATGTATTTACTTAGATACACATATACAGATAAATTATCTACATCTGCCTGATTAGTTTCCTAGAAAAAAAAATAGTTAAGAGTAAGAAAATCTGAGAACATATTAGAGGAGAAACTTAACAGTATTAATGAGAATCAGGGAGTATATCAGAAGACTTAATTATATGGTAAGTGTTCCACACTATTTTAAATATTTTAATGAACAATTTTATTAAAACCGCTCTCTGGAAGAGGAAGGAAAGAAAATAGTTAGAAGTAGATAGCAATCACAAATATGTCAATAAAAATTACCAAATGAAGCCAAAGAAAATTCAAGTCTAGTAAAACTAGGGACAATAGAAGGAAATCTAAAGTATAAACAAAAGAAGGTAAAACAGCAGCTAAGGCTCAGTATCAGATTGCTAATGGTGCAAAGAAATGTTCAACAGTTAGCTAGCTACAGTATTTGGCAAGGAGAAAAAGGATGTATTTAAATCTGATCAGGGTATTTGAGAATTCACCAGCCCATAATGACAATGTAAGTATTAAACCACATTAATTAGGAATAAATATTCTAAAAGGAAGGCAGAGACAACCTTCACCCAATAATCCTAGAAGAGTGGCTGAGAAGTGTTCTGCCTTGCTGTTTATCATTGTTAATAATTCTGAGCATACAATGGAAGTCCTCCAACGCTGGACTCAAACGACATGGCTGACCTCATCAGTTATAAAATGTGAAAGATTAAGTTCAGTCAATAAAAGTATATTGATGCTCACTAACAGTTTAGAAATAGGACTTGGCAAGCTGAACTCATGTTGTACTCTGATGAACTTAGAAATATAATTGGGTTTTGTAACTGTGCTGATGTAATACACTTCTGTAGGGTATTTAACTTAGTCTTTCATGGCCTTAAAACTAAAACTAATTAACTTTATATAATATGAATAAGATACACAGGAGATAAGAAATGCTGTATGACAAAGTAGCATGAAAAACATACATACCTGACCTTAGGTAATATTTTTATGAATAATCTGGAAACAAATATAAAACCACCAAGCAACTGTATTTGCAGATGCCAAAAGCGCATTGTGATAAAAGATGAAGTGATAAATCACGATGGCAATGGACATCGCACAGTGCAATGTGGATTCCAGGATAAGTTGGACCCATTCAGAGAAAGTGAATCCTAAAAAGTTGAGTGCAATCTCATATATTTAGGGGAAAAAAAGTGTATTATACTTCTGGAAGAGTAACTAGTGGCTGAACACAGCCTAGCAGCAGGGTGGAGAAGCAGTGTGCGCTTCCCTGGTAGCACTGCTATCAATGAAGGCAGATGACTTCTGATGGGGATAATGACAGTAAAAGTTGAAAATGAGGATATTTATTGACGATAGCTGGTCTTATTAGCTCTGCTGACAACAGCAAGGGCTACCTAAGCCATGATATTTACAGAACACAGTCTGTGTTGAAGGGATACAAGCATAACCTCAAGAGAGAAGAGCTGGGAACACTGTAACATGATAAAACAGGGAACAGTTTTCCCTTTCCAGCCCTTAATGTGGCTTCACTGCCCCTTCAATCAAGGCATTGCATACTTCAGATAACCCGTGCCCACAGATAATCTGCACAAAATTGCATTAAGATGGGGATAATCGAAGGGGATGAGACACAGGGCAATGGCTCCCGAGCAGAGGCTCTGGGATACATTTCCCCTGGTGTAACCTAAGCATGAATATAATGAATGCTGCTGCTGAACCACAGAGCATTTTCCCACCCATGCATAAGCCATGGTTTTACAATTGAAAAAACATGTTGAAGCACAACAATAGATGTTTGTTGACTGGCCTAAAAGGAGCACGTGGAGCTGCCTTTCCTCCTCGTTCCCTTGTCCTAATTAATGATAAGGTTGTAGAGGATTTCCTCGTATGTGTTTCCTGTCTTTTATGCAAGTCAAAAAGAGGCAAGTATTTTCCACTCCCAGAAGGGAGACACTAGAGCATACACATATGTCAGGCAGCAGTGCTCTTGCCTTGAAATGTGAATTTCAGTTTCAGTGAGCTTCCTTACATGATGACCCTTCATCTATTTGCCTGATTTTGACAAAACTATTACAGGAGAAAGTAATCTCTGACAATGATATTATTTGGTATAGCTTTTTAAAACCTTAATGTTTTAACCTTTGTTAGAGTGAACCATGAAATTAAGTAATTGGGTAAGGTCAACTGAAGTAGACACATGCTGCCTGGTGACAGCATGTGTTGCCATTAAATTGTTTTTATAAAATCATGGCGTAATCTCTAACTTCTGCTTGTACCTTGAGGAACTATAGAGTTCCCCCAGGGAAAACCCTTGTGAATTCAGCTAAAAACATAAGCCATATAAGCACAGAAATCTTTAATGGTTAGCATTTTAAGAGAAGGTTTAAAATCTTTTTGTTAATTTATGAAATTACTTAGCTTCCATGCTTCTGTAATGGAAAAACAGCAATGAGAAAAAAACAGTGCCCAAAATTTATTTTTTGTTATCAACATATACGAAAATAATCTATTTAAAGCCAAATAATTTTTAAAACTTCCTTGGTATTTTGATTTCCCTGTTCCTTATAATTGCCTCCAGCTCCAATCATATCTGTAGCTGTGGCTTCCACACAGATTCACTGACTGTCCCATTGCAGCCACAAGGACCTTCATTCCTGTCTATCCTTCACTTACCCTCAGACTATTTGCTCTGTCTTCTTCATCTAACTGAAATGCAGGTCCAATGCTTTTTCCCTGCAGTATTGCCCTTCCAGGTCCACCTTTGTACACCAGTTGTGGCTTTTTCGAATCATAGAATCACAGAATGGTTTGGGTTGGAAGTAACATTAAAGACCATTTAGTTCCAACCTCCCTGCCATGGGCAGGGACACCTTCCACTAGACCAGGTCGCTCCAAGCCCCATCCAGCCTGGCCTGGAACACTGCAGGGATGGGGCAGCCACAGCCTCTCTGGGCAACCTGTGCCAGGGCCTCACCACCCTCACAGGGAGGAACTTCTTCCTTACCTCTAACAGAAATCTACTCTCATTCAGTTTAAAGCCACTGCCCCTACTCTTATCAATACATGCCCTTGTAAAAAGTCCCTCTCCAGCTTTCTTGTAGGTGCCCTTTACATACTGGAAGGCTGCTATAAGGTGTCCCTCGAGCCTAATCTCTTCTCCAGGCTGAACAACCCCAACTCTCTCAGCCTGTCTTCACATAGGAGAGTTGCTCCAGCTCTCTGATCATCTTCATGGCTCTCCTCTGGACTTGCTCCAACAGGTCTGTGTCCTTGTTATGTTGGGGACCTCAGAGCTGAATGCTGTACTCCAGGTGGGGTCTCAGGAGAGCGGAGTAGAGGGGGAGAATCACCTTCATGACCTGCTGGCCACGCTTCTTTTGATGCAGCCCAGGATATGTTGGCTTTCTGGGCTGTGAGCACATGTTGCCAGGTCGTGTTGAGCTTCTCATCAGCCAACACCCCCAAGTCCTCCTCAGGGCTGCTCTCAAGCCACTCATTGCCCAGCCTGTATTTGTGCTTGGGATTGCCCCAACCCACATGCAGGACCTTGCACTTGGTGTTGTTGAACTTCATGAGGTTTGCACGGGCCCACCTTGCAAGCCTGTCAAGGTCCCTCTGGATGGCATCCCTTCCCTCCAGTGTGTTGACCACACCACACCACACAGCTTGGTGTTGCTGGCAAACGTGCTGAGGGTGCACTTGATCCCACTGCCCATGTCGCCAGCAAAGATGTTAAACAGTGCCAGTGCCGATAGTGACCCCAGAGGAACGCCAGTTGTCACTGCTCTCCACTCGGACATCGAGCCATTGACCGCAACTCTTTGAATGTGACCATCCGACCAATTCCTTATCCACCAAGTGATCCATCCATCAAATCCATGTCTCTCTAATTTAGAGACAAGGATATCATGTAGGACAGCGTCAAATGCTTTGCATGATGTCAGTTGCTCTTCCCTTATCCACCAGTGCTGTAACCCTGTCATAGAAGGCCACCAAATATTTTCCTGCAGTGTTTCTTTGCAAGCTAGTAACTCATGCCTTTTGGCTTAGCTTCCTAGATTTTTCTATTGCTTTTTCATGTAGTATTGCCTAACCAGTAGCACTCATTGCTTTCCTGATCAATTTGCAATAGAAATTATTTGTAATGAGTAAATTGGTTTTCTTCTTATTTTTTTTCCATGTGAGAATGCATGCTTGTGTGAATGTTCAATATTCTGTGTACTTACACTGCACTTTCCCCTGAAAATAATTTCCTCCAGAAGGGGACCGGCAGGCCTGAGTTGGTGGCTAGCTGAGGGATCTAGACAGCTCAGTCCACAAGGCTGGGCTTTTCATTGAACCACAGTGAAAAGGGGTAGCATGACCAGGAGGGACAGGGGAAGCAAGCTATCACAAAGACTTTAAATTATTTTAAAAGGGTGTAGCCGCACAGACCACCCTCAGATTAGAGGCACTACACCTCTTTGTCAGTCTCAGCTGAGAAGTATATGATGTCTTTGATGAAGTGTAGTAGGTGTAGATCTGACAGGTAATTTCTCTTCCTCAAGAAATGACCTCATTAATTTATTTCACCTTAAACTGGAACAAAAGCTGAAATTTTGAAATCTCCTACCAACTGGCATTTTGAAGGGAGAAAAAAACCTTTGTCTGAAGTCAGCTGGAATATTTAATTTTAAAAAAGCTTCTGTTTGACTTGGCAACATCATGCTTTTGCTCTGTAATTTATGCTGTAATGTAAAATACCTTTCTGAATTAAATGGAATTACTGAATGTAAAAATTTCACCACCTCCAGGGTGTTTTTGGAGATGGCTGAGGTCACTCACAGCCTTCCTTTGAAAGGGCTGGTCCCATCTCCTGCCTGGAGCCATGGCCCCTTTCTCCTGTTTCTGTAGCTTTGGCCAAGTGGTAAGCTGGACTACTTCTTAAAAATAGTGTTAATTTTCAGATGGGTTAGTTCATTGCTCCAGGTGAATATGAGTCCACTTGAGAAGGACTTATGGAGGAGGTACAATGTGGTAGCACAAAGTGGAGAGCAACTGGGGATGGTGGAACTGGTTTTTTTTTGCCCGTAATTGAGGCTTAAGTTGGCTTCAGTTACTTGTGAAACTATTCTGTAAATAGATGTCCACATGATGGCTCCTAAGATAAATAGAAATGCCCAGTACTTATTTTTATTGCTGATCTTATTCAACAAGCACTGGGGTTGAAAGAATTATTAAACCTAGTAAAACTCATAGATTTTACATGCTATTTGGACTGTTTCATCTTTCCCTAAACTCTACAGACACACAGTATGAAAGGAACATATAACTTGAAGAAACATTTTCCAACAGAATTTTTGACTGTGCCATTAGCAAAAAAATACCACTTCAGTAGTATTTCTTTTTTGCTTTTCTCCTGCTCTTCAGATTTTTTTTGCCAACCATGATAATGTACAGTCACAGTGAGTCTAAATGGGGTACTTTCTAAGAGCACTGCAAATTCTGTTCATTACAACCCAAATAACAAAATGCTGGTTTGGAAATATTAACGTCTCACACCGTTTTGCATACAGTAAAGGCAATTTAAAAAAAATCTTTCTATTCAGTCAGAATGTGGTGTGACAGATGAATTGCATCTACTTGACTATTGCAACTGTTAAATTCTAGCAAGCTTGAGATGGCCTTTCTATGGCTACTTTGTTGTTTCTAATGTATTGAAATACCTTTTGCAGCAAAAACCTGCACTGTTAATTCCAAGACTGAATTTCTTTAAATGATAAAGAAAAGTTTATTTAGTCTTTTTGCTTTGTTTGGTCTCTTAAATGTGGTAAAAGAAATCTGTTCATGGAAAGAGAGAGGCGATTCTGATCATACGAAAGACAGGAAATCTCAAATTGATTTTATCCCCTGGAGTAATATCTGGTGAACAATGGAAAACTCTGATGTTATCATCCGGAGGCATTTTATTATTATTGTGTGACTTTGTACTATGTAGCACTTTATTTATGTAACTAAAAACCTGGGGAAAATATTCTCTGTAAACCAGAAAAATACTGATTGCTAAATGAGAATCTACTGTTTGGCTCATTTTCATCTTCTCCTTCTGTCTCCAACAGTAATTACTTAAATATGTTGACAAGCAGAAGAGAAAATCATTACATAGAGCAATAATGTCCCATGATTCCCTTTTAAGAAGAAAAGATGAGAAAAAAATAGTATTAAGATGTCTTTGCAAGTCCCTCTGCATTAAGCATGTTGCCCTTTGACTCAAAAAATATTAAAATGTAACTGAATAGCAACAATTTGTAAATTCAGTATCTCGGATCTTTTAACAATACAGCTTGCGCAGGTAACTTGGGGCTTCTCTGAGGACGCTAGTAACAAAAATCCATATGCTAGAAATATTGCATCTGGTCTTAAACCACAATCAAAACCAACTACATTAAAAGAAACTGAAGGACATGACAGCTTCCCAGTCCCGCCCTGCTGCTGTCTGTGTCAGCAGGATGGGGCAGTGGGGAGCATTGGCCCCAGCTGGCATCATTATCATCATCATCATCATCGTTGGCTGTCATGGGCAAAACGCAGGCCTCGTCCTGAGCCCCAGCTGCCGCTGCTGCTGGGGTGTGATTGCCACGTGCCTTGCAGTCACTGATAGGAAGGTTGATTTTCATACATGGCATGGTACGGTCTAATTTACTGTAAATTTTTTGCAAACTAAACTGAAAAGGTAGCTTCGGGTCAGGATCTATTTAGTGTTTTGCTATATAGCATGGTATAAAAAAGAGCACTTTATGTGAGGCAGAAAACAGTGTTTATTTTCATGGCATAGCAAGGAAAAGCTTTTTTTTAATTGAGAGGCTTTTTCTGTGAATTCACCTCAGGTGAACAGATGTAGTATGTTCATGATTGCATCATGAAAAGTTCTGAAATCACAAATCCACTTGACAATGCATTTTCACATCCCCAGCTGTCTCCACATTTAAGTTCTCCAATTATTGCCCCAGTGATTTTTTTTTCTTTTTTTCTGTAGATTGCTTAAATTTAACATCACTCTGACAGCTAAGCTCAGTGAAATCAGAGTGGTACCTAAGGAACTAGTTTTAATTAACTGGTTTTAGTTCATGCTTTCAGTTATTCATCTACATGTCTGTGTACATTCTGTGACCAGAGCTTGCCTTGCATCCATGTGACACGTACCTACTTGCTTTTGACTGTCTACAACTCGAAGCTGCGTGCTACCCATATATACTAAGCCACATACTCCAGTATAGATGTTGACATAAGGCCACATTATGTATAGGGCTTTTTGCGTGTCACCAAGACTGCAAAAATGAAACTGGTTTGGGGAAATTAGTTCAAATGGTGCCTACACATTAAGAATCAGTTTGTTAGTCAGTCGTTTGTTAATTTAGTGACTCAATTTCATTAAGTGGGGGCAACATCCCCAGGAATTCCTCTGACAAAGGGCCCCCCAGAACCTGGAATATTATCCAACTACAATTTAAAGAAATGTACAGCAAGGATGACTGATTTAAGGTAGAAATCTCTTGAGATCATTAGGAAAAGAGAAGGGAAGTGTGAGAGAGAGGGTGTGCGTGAGAGAGCGAGCAAGCGAGCTTCACTTTTTCTTACGAGGAAAGTGAGAATTATGCGTGTCACCAAGTTTTGTGGTGAGTGGACCCAAGGTGCTGAGTTTGGACCCACTTACTTTCCTTCCTTCTACTTGTCTCTCTCTTTTGTTATGTGCAGGCCTCATATTTATATGAAAAACTTACACTGATTATTATGGAGCCTTTTTAGATTTACATCTGTTAATAAAAAGAGCCTCTTAAGCACTTGAGCGCAATACCTGCAAAGATAAAAGATTGCTGTTAATCCTGGGCTGAGTCAGGGGTGTGGTAAATGGCTGCTTCTAGGGGGAACAAAAGAGAGGTTCTACAGAACTATTACCTTGGAATTCCCACTCAAAGCAGGATCATCAAGAGCTACCAGATCTTCCTAGCTCTCTCTAGGCTGGGGGAGTTGTTCACAGGAGGAGCTGTATTATCATGCCCGAAAGGAGAACGGCATGACCTGACCTCGCATTCCCATCCCATGCCCACCAAAGGCATCGGGATCCCCGAGCTGGCAGGGAGACTGTCCCATTGATTCAGAAGACCTGGGGGTTGACCATCTATTGCCATCTACTCCTCTTTATGACTCACACTGAGGCATGGGTGGGCAAACCTTGCTGTTTAACCCTTGCAGCTTCAGATCTGGCCTTCTGCTTCAGCCAGTGAGTCAGAGGATTGCCTGGGCCATGTTCCAGCCACGGTTGGCTTGGTACATAGAGGCTTGGTACATGCTTGAGGCCCCTGGTACAGTTCTTACTGCCTTGCTGTGTAAAATCTTCCTTCAGAATTGGGTTTTTTGGTTGTTTTTTGTGAAAATGTGTGTTAATTCAGCACAGGATGAGTTCTTCTGTCCATGTGTGTTGTTTTTTGTTCATCTTGCAAGCTGCAGAAGGGCATTTCAAGAACTTTTCCTGATCTATGGAAGGCGGTGAAACTCAGAGGGTTACTTGTGCATAGCAGACTGCAGGGACCACAGCCTCAAACACCACAGCCTCACTCTGGCAGCAATTCATCTTCCATGCCAGTGATGCTGGTGCAGCACAGCTAACATGATCACATTGTCCAGGATGCTTGTGAAGGCCATAAGTGAATCCAAAAGCTGAGAAATCAGGGTCCTGGATTAACCTTGAGGAGTTACCACATGACAGCTAACTGGCTGTAAATCTACACTGGTACCTAACTTGCAATGATTTCTTTGTGTATCAGTGTGGTTTATTAAAAAACCTCAAGCAACCCTCCCCCTACCAATATGTAGCTTCCTGTATGATTTTAGCGAAATCTTAAAAAATTTCACTTCAGTTTATGCTGGAGTGAATTGCTGTGCAAAACACTTCTGTAACTCTGTAGAAGCTTGAACTGAGCAAAAAACCCATGTGCCCTTGAAGTTTCTAGGGAGCTGGGAGTCCATGATGTAAACTTTCAAGGACATAGTTTAACCTGTAACTAACAGGGAAACAGACATGTTCCATAGTGGAATAACTGCAAATGATAGCATTGGATTCAACTTCAGATTGCAGCATTTGCAATTCTATATTCTTTTTCCTCTGTCTTAAACCTACAAAACAATACAAATATAATTTTATTAACAGGTGATAAAACCCTTTTGAATAAACTTCCTCAGCAGCAGCTCAGTTGAGCAGAAAGCTCCCGCTCTCTGGCTCGGTGATTTGCATAAAGGTATCACAGAACTTCTAAGTTCAGGAAGCTTCCAGCCAGAGGGAGTGAAGAAGAACTCCTGGTAGCAGCAAGGGAGCAGCAGAGGCTTAGAGGCTAAGCACTTGCAAGTCCAAATTTTACAGTCATGTTCTGTTTTTTATACAGTTGAAACAGTGGATGTGCTTCTTCCATCTTGGTGATGTTTTTGTTCTGGTCTATTCAAGACACTTTATGACAATTCGTTCTCCTATTCTCTCCAACTAGGCCTACCCTGACCCACCCATGCTACACAATCTCACTTCTGTTCACCTGCTTTTTTCTTCAAGCCATCCCTTTCCTCTGTAAAAAACAGTATTTTCAGTTAAATAATTCAGATGGCTGAAGCATGGATTCATGACTTCATATTATCCACTTGTACTTCTGTCCACTATCTGTCCTATCTATTTGTAAGCTGTCAGACTTTGAAAGCAAAACTTTGTGCACATATTGCCAGGCTTGGGAATGATACACATCATTAGCAAGGATATATTATATTCCTTTTAATCTGCCTTCTGCCTTGTAAATAAAGATAGTATTATTTGAATCCTCTTTGACTACACCATTTTTAGCAACAGATCTGGGATACAACACCCTGAGCTACTGTGTTCATTGAAAATGGGGTTGTTTATCCCTCCTTAGTAGGGCAAGCTAGTCAGAGGCTGCATCAAAGGCTCTCAGTCATGGGGAAACACTACCTTGTCTTAGGACAGCAAGGCCCATGAGACAGCAAACCAGTGTGACAGAACCAGTCCTTTGGACAGTGTCATACTGGGAGAGAAGGTCATGAGAGACAGAAATTCTGAGGACCAAATTCCTAATACTGGGTAAGAAGAATATGTGTACATGTTTTCATACACAGAGAATAAATTCTGAGCATACAAATGTAGGTCTAGAATGCAGAGCTGCTCTAATTAAAAAAACCCCAACGCATTTACAATAAAAATGAACAATTTCTCACTCTGTAATGGCAACATGATTGCTAAGAGCCACACCAAATATGAATCTCTTCCAGAAATTTGAGAATTGAATCTCTGCCAGGAAGACATAATGATGATCAGAATTTTACAATAATTTTAATGTCAAGTCATGTGTGAACCAGATCGGGACTTCTGATTCACTTCAACCTACCAGATGTAATTCCTGTACTGTTCTGAAGTCATGGATTAAGAGGAATGGGGGACAAGCACTGTTCTTCCAAAGCGCCCATGTGGAGGTCGTACTTTAAAATCTGTGAAAACTTTATTTTGAAACAGCTCTGGGGAATTCCCAAATGTGGATAAGCCCCAAATATTTGCAGAATGTTGGCCTTCACCTTGTTCTAAAAATCTATCAAAGCCAAAATATTTTTTTCTGCAGTATTTAGTAGCTTTTGGATAACATTCCCAGGACTCAGTCCTGAAAATTAGCGAGTTGTATGGTCTATT
Source organism: Elanus axillaris (assembly GCA_026212715.1). Taxonomy (NCBI): domain Eukaryota; kingdom Metazoa; phylum Chordata; class Aves; order Accipitriformes; family Accipitridae; genus Elanus; species Elanus axillaris. Next base: position 6,478,553 of record JANZLQ010000029.1, on the reverse strand, counting down.
AGTTTTTTTCTTAGTGCCTTCATTGAATTAATAACTAATTTTTCATTCACAGAGGAAGTTGCTGACCCAGTTGATGTAGATGAATGAGTTAACACTAATTTCCCAATTCCTGATTTTGTTAGGGAAGACAATTAGATACTATTTTTCCAAGTTTTATTTGGTTTTCAGTTAGGATGTATTAATCCTGTAATATCAGCTATAAAATATACCCTCATCTTCCTTTTGCTTTTTTTTAAAAATGTTTTTATACTTGAGGATTTACCATGGAAATTAGTTGCACATAAAGAATACAGAAACAATGAGGCTTGGCTTCTTATGCCTTTGTAAATCATGCATCTGAAAAATAACATGTGATCTCCCATGGAATCTAAGCGATAACAGCATCTCTGCCTCTGACATTTGCATTTAGGAAGGGATGATATCATGTTTTAAGTCTTCCCTTGGAATAAGCTGTCCCCTGTACTTACCTGGCTCAGTTCAGTAATTTGTAAAAACTTCCTGCTTCTGACAGGCCTGTCAAATTACTCAGAAACTAGCTAATGATTTCCAAACCATACTGTTGAAGTCATGCTCTATTATAGTCTCATTAAGACTTGATTTCCAAAGACATGCGGGCTTTTGGGGGATATTCCACAAGCCCTGTCCTAAGGAGTGTCCCTTGCAGTACGTTAAAACCCAACCCTACTACAGTACTCCGTATTTGTAAAGAACATATTCAAAATTACTCACTCTTAATTGTCGCTGATCATGACAGTTGCCTTCCTTGCATGTCACCTCCTTACTCTGATTACAAATGTAAAAGCAGGGCTTTGTATAATATCATGCTTTAACAGGCAAATCTTGAAGCTATTTGGCATGGTGTTCGTTTCGTGCGTACGATTGAGCAGTGACAGGTCCGCCAGGGAAACCCCAAACAACTCTTTATTTATTTTTTTAAATAACGGGGGGGGGAAGCCCGCGCACCAACCTACCCCCGCCCGGCCACCGTCGCCTCCCCCTTCTCTGCCGCTTCCGCCCGTAGGCGCCCCGCCCCGCCCCGCCCCCTTCGGCCAATCACATGAGCGAGCGCGGGGGCCGCCGGGAGCGGGCGCTCCCCGAGGGGCTCGGGTGAGGCGCAACATGGCGGCGCTGGCCGGTTGCTGAGCGTTCGGTGGTTGGGGCCAGGCGGCCGGGAGCCACGAGCCGCGGGGAGGCAGTGCCGGCGGCCGGGCGGCCGGGACAGGGTGGGGAAGCCGGCGAGGGCCTGGCGGAGAAAAGCGGAGGAAGGTGGCGGGGCCGGTTCGGGCCCCCGGGCGGCGGCGGCGGCGATGGCCCAGTGCGTGCAGTCAGTGCAGGAGTTCATCCAGGACTCGTTCGTGCCCTTGGTGGCCGCGCTGTGCAGCGAGGAGGCGGAGAGGCTCACCCGCAAGAACAGCCTGAGCTTCGCCGAGCTGGTGAAGCCCTTCTGTCGCCTCACCTCGGAAGGTCGGTGCCTGGAGCGGAGCGGGGCGGGCGGCTCGTTTCCACGGGGCGGGGAAGGTGGCGGCCCCCGTCCCCTGCCCTTCCGCCCGAGGGGCGAGGGGTCCCGCCAGCCTGCCCGGCCGCAGCGGCCGGCGCCGCGCCTCCGCTGCCCGGCGAGGCTGAGGCCAGCGGAGGCGGGAGGCGAGAGCCCTTCCGCGGGGCCGCGGCCGCTCGGCCGGACGTTACCCGGAGCTGCGAGAGGCTCTGCGGAGGCACGCGTGGGTTGCCCCAGGTGGCTCTTGAGTCCAGTTTCATTTGCTCTGTTCTTCTCTGCGGAACCCTGGAAGTTGGTATTCTCCTGCAGACATCGTAGAGCGCGCGGCTGAGGAGAAAGGTGCCTGTAAACCTAGCTCTTCCAAACGGATTTTGTCTTTTAAAACGGCTTTACTGTTATCTGGCCAGTACTTGTACCTGACTCTAGCTGTGGATCTTGGACTTCACGCTTGTTGTAGGGCTGTTACTAAAGTACCCAGCCGTTGAAAGTATGGGCAGTCTTTCAGAAACATTAATTGTAATTTCAGTTGCAAGACTTTGCTTTTTCTTACCTGTAGTTTTTTTTTTATATACTTTTATGTTGATGTTTATGTGAGTAAGACCTGTGCAAAGAAAAGGTGGGAATCGACCTTATGTGGAATAGGTGAAACGAACATGTAGAATAGTGGCAAAACTGGAAATTGACCACTTAGAAGAATCCTATTGTTTCTCTTACTGTAATGTTTTAACTTACTATCTGGATTTTTTTTTTTAACTGAGCAATGCTTTTCAAGCCATGGCTCATCAGAATTGTATGCAGGACTGCAGTTGGAATAGAATTGCTTGTCAGGATAGCAGTGTGGTGACATTTCAGATTTGGTTTCTGACAGACCCTTAGCTCAGACTTCAGTCTCATGTCATCTGTTGAGGAAACAGTGCAAGAAGATGAAGCTTGTACTGTCACTTAGTTCAATTTTTGCATTGCTAATTAAAAAATGGCACCAATTTAAAAGCTAGTGCATGTTAAAAATCTGCCTTAATTCTGTGGCAGGTCTTAATAATAACTTTAACACTACTTGTTTATAGATGTTTTTCCCTTTGTTTAGCAACATTTGTGAGCTATGTGAGAATGCAGCAGAGGTAAAAATAAAAAATGCAGAAGCACACATCCTTGGAGTTCTGAAGTTACTTAAATATCTCTTTAGGTTCTTCAGTGAAAGGAGTTCAAAATGGAAACAAAACCAGGCAGCCTATTCAAAAGGAAGCATTCACTGCGAAGAACACCTAATTCTGTTGTCACTTAGTTGTAACTATTTTTGTTCCAAATATTATAACAGCTAAGGACCTTGCAAACCTGAATTATTGTCAGTGTTCCTGGGTGTAAATGCAGATCTCAGTAGTATGTCCATGCTTATAAACCAAACTAGTCTTCACGCTCTTTTAATAAAGGAGTAATTAGTGGCTAAAGAGTAGGCTCCCTCCCTTGATATAACGTAAGACTTTGAGCTTATTACTTGAGAGACCACTGGCTTGATTTCTGCATTTGTCTAAAACCTTGTGAAGGAAAGCTCCGCTGTTTGATTTTCATAGTTTTATATTGATTTTTGATGTTTCCGTAACTGGTCTTCTGCAAGTTCTGCCAGGTAATGTATAAATGAATGCCCTCATGAACTGCATCTAAATCCCTATGGTGGAGTTTTAATTTCCTAATTTTGTAGCTGTGGCCATTGCAGTGAATCTTTTGAGTAGGGACATCCTTGCTGTTCTGTGCTGGCTGCCTAACTTTGACAGCCTGAACCATCCTTTTCAAAACCTGACCCAAGGCCCAGAGAACCAAGACCCTGAAGCTTGGTGCAGTGGGTTTTGTTACTATACTACTCTCTGTGTATTCTGATTAAACAGGCCACAAGCCTGACTGCAGTTCTTTGCTCCAAGTATTACTTCCTCTTCTAGCTTCATGGAAAAAACATTACTGCATGCTATATGTAACTTCTTGTGGTGAAAGCCAGCATGCATAAGGGAAGGGAAAGCAGTACTAGGCATTTTCTTCAGGCAGAAGACTAGTGCAGTAGAATAACACTTCTCATGAGTTCGTATAACGGTAACCAATTTCTCTAGCTCCAGAATTTGTGGAGCTCTATTGCTTGTTGGAGTCTGTACAAACACTGTTGCATAGTGACACTGTTAACTGTATGCTGTGCACAAGACCTGGAAACAGGTTAAGTTCTGAAATTGCTCTACCTTAATAGGTTTGACCAGACTTAGCAGTAAAACTTTTCCATGGTGCTTTTTATGTCCAATTAAGAGGAAGAGAGGCATGATTAATGATCTGATCATGGTACTGCAGAATGTGTATACATGCACATACCTCCACAAGTGTATGTTTCACTGCATGAAATGCTGTCCTTTTTTTATTAATACTCCTGTCTTTACTCAGTGGCTATTTCATTGAATTTGTGATGTAAAAATGGGTTGATTAGTATTTCATTTCTTTAGAAGTAAGCTGTCCTTTGTACTTGTTCAAAACTTTGCAATACACGTATTACTTCCTGAACTCTTCTGTGATTTGAAGAGCTCAGTCACTGGTTTCCTACTGCATTTTTAGAGTCCCGTTACAATACAGATTTTTCGCTGAAGTGTAGGATTTGCATAGCTTAAGAGCCTGCTGAAGGCTGCGTGTTCATCAGCATTCTTACTTAGAGAAGTGATGTGGTTATGAAATGGATCTACCTATTTATGTGCCAAACAGTTTTGATACACAGAAACAAAGCTGAGCTTTCTGCTGTGCATGTATCAATCATCCTTCATGTGTTGACAGAGATGTGAAGCCCCAGACCACTGCTTGATTCTTCAAGTAGTGTTAAACCTCATGCTTCTTGTGGTTGCTTAGTCCAAGAAGACAACATTATATCTAATTTCAAGTAGAACCCCACAAATGTACATGATGTATTTCTTAAATATGGTGTTTGTTGGTAACAATTGATGCCTAATTAGACACATGTATATATTGTATAGGTGAGTCTTCTGTAAAATAGCGTCCTGTTTTTAAGAATTTTTAAAAATATCTATCTGAACTAATACTGTCTTGGTGGGAGGGAGAATTACAGTGTACACTGCAACTAGCAAGTGTCACTTTTAAGAGTAACCAGGGCTGTCTTAAGCGAAGTGGTTTATGTCTTAAAAAAAGGGGGGTGGGGGGAGCTTCTGGTAACTATCTGATTCCAAGCCTTAAATATATGCTGAAAGCAAGCAGATGTTATGGGAACACAGCATTTATTTAATGAGCTTAGTTTGATGTTAGGAATTCCATGTTCATGAGTATCTTAGTCAACATCTGAATATGCTCAACTTCTGATGAGAAAGATCTTGTTCTAATATATACTACTACTACCACCACTTCTGGCAAAATGCTCTCTGAAATGATCTTGTGAACACCAGAAGGACATGTATAACACTACAAATTTTTTTTTATTGGGAATTGAGGCAAGAGCTTTGTGGGGCTCCAGGGGTGTCCTTTTTGTCAGTCCTTAGTGTGGCACACATGCCAGAAATGTCATCTGCATCCTGTATGGAAATGTGTTTGCTCTTCATTAGTATGGTTGTTAGCTATATTTTAGGAGAGAACCCAACGATGTGTTTTAGTGTTACAGCTGCAGTGGTAAAGGCAAACTGATTTCTTAGTTGTTTGTCCCTTCTTCCTTTACATTTGATCTTTTCAGTAATCATGAGGCAGTAGTGTTCATAATTTACCTATATGATAAGATGTGGGGAAAAAAAAAGTTCCCTCCTTCAGCTCTCTGGTAGACATGCTGAACTGGCTGAGTTAAGTTTAGCCAGCACAATTTCCCTCCTCTGTGTTGATACAGCCTTATGATGAACTGGGTCGGTCTGAAACTTGCAGCTGAAAAAAGCCTCACAAATTTTTAGGTTGTTTTGAGCAGGATCAGTTCTCTAGACTGCTTCACTGTGTTTTCCCATGAGCTTTGGTGCTGGCTAAAAGTTGGGAGTGAATGTGTGACTGAGGAGGGTAGAACTATGCCAGTCCAGACTTGAACTGTGATAGAAATCTTTAACAGCTAAGATGGACTGTAAACACACGTAGTGTGATCTGGCTTGGACTAGTAGTTGCTACTTCTGAAGAGGCTTGTGGAAAAGGTGTGGAGCTCTCCAGGCTGGAGGGGACTGAAGACTCAGTTTCAGAACTTTGTGGTGTGAATTTTGTGGTTAGTTGCAAGATGAGGAGAACAAGAACTTTACTTTGTGCTGCCCTTTATATGCTATACAGTGATTTGTGAAAATAAAATGCAAAGGAGTCGAGGGCTGTGCTGTGGGGCACGTGGTAGCACCAGGTGTCCTGGGTAGACACAATGTGCCCTGCCTGCACTTACAGTCTGGCTTGCATGGTGGTGCTTGTGATTTGAAATGGGGAAATTCATGTGAAAAATCAGAGCAGACCCAAAATTATAATGTCTCTTGAAAATGTCATGAATACTTTTTTAAAAAAGATGGCTTGAGGGAGCAAGTTTCACGAAGATTCTACAAAAGGTCTGCATTTACCAGTTGTGTGAAGCTCAAATTGTTGCTTGTGGTAAAATGTAACTGTGAGATACAAAAGAGATTTCAGCCCAGTCAAATTTTAGTGAAAAGATCGTAGACCTAGATCTTAAGTAGAAGAAAGGCAGGCCAGTACATGTAAGTGTGAAAACCTCTTAGTCTTCTTGTGACTAATATTTTTTTTTTTTTGCTTTTCAGGAGATTGAGACTTTTTTTTTAAAACAACAAAACCACCAAAACAAGATAAAAGCAGGGACTTGGGGAATAAAAGCAATCCTTACTATTAAAGAAAGAAGTGAGATTTGCCTGTTAAACATAGAGAAAATAAGGATATCCTACACGTAGCTGTCACAGTTACATGGAATTTGAACTTTAACTTTCAGTTAAATACCATTGTTCGTTAATCATCTTGCTGGACTTTGCCACCCTGTCCTTTAGGTTTGGTATTGACCCCTTTGCATGGGCTTGGGACTCTTTGGTGGTATTTTCTGTCTGATGGCTTTCTTGGAGAAGTTGGTCTTAACGGAGGGAAAATATTTTTTGAATAAGTAATACAAAGCTAAACCAGAATAACTTACTGTGTGCTAATAACATAAGGCTGGTATCACCCTCTTAAAGGCTCACTTTAATAATGACTGTTTCTTTTTTCTGAATATTACTTTCATTGCTAACATTCTAATTCACTTTTTCTAAATAAGAAACCTCTCCACACCACCAACTTACATGCTTGCCAGCTGTTTGTAGTTCTGTCATAAACACTAGGTCCAAGGACACTTTCATGGAGTAGAATCATAGAAGCATTTAGGTTGGAAAAGACCTTCAAGATCGAGTCCAACCATCGTCTGTGCCCACTAGACCATGTCGTGGAGTGCCTTGTCTATGTGCTTTTTGAATACTATAGAATCATTTAGGTTGGAAAAGACCTCACTGCATTGCTGGGATTTTTTTTTTTGAGGCTGCATGCAATAATCCACTATTTGACAGGCACAATTCTCATGCATAATTCTGAAATCAGTATTTAATACTCATAAGACTTTTTCTGGTTTTTAAACAAGCATTTAAAAGTGAATCGGGAATGCTAGTGTTACTAACATTGACTTTATTTTTAATTGATTAGTTTTAACCAAAATTTGTCACTCAAGAAATGTAACTTCAATAACTGTCTTTTAAGATAAATCAGTTGTATGACGCTATTGAGAAAACAGGGGAGTTCTAAAACCATTTCTTAAAAAAACAAAACAACAAAAAAACCCCCAAACAACCAAACAAACTTAAGATAATCACACTGTAGTATTAAAAAAAAAAGTTAATTTTGGATGAATTAATACTGTGGTATCCCTGTCAAGTTTCTTGAATGCTATTATCATGTACTGGGGTTTTCTCGGAAACTAGTGATGTCTTGGAACATGAGATGTTTGTTATATGAAATCCATATGTGGTTACTATTGGCTTTCTGGGCAAGTTGAGTATGTTACACAAGGGAGTGCAGCAGTATAGGGCATGCATTTTGAGTACTTTGTTACTCTGGATACTCTCCTAAGCTAAGATCCTATGCTATGTTTTCATCAGTCTGCCTAGATGAACATAATGTTGAACATGAAGTAATTTTTTGTTCTTGCCTTCCTCCCACTCCATTTTTGATACTCAAGTGTTATGAACTAAGAAGGTAATTTAAAAAAAAAGAAAAATATGTTGGAGAAATAATACTAAATTGTGGTAACTATTTTAACTCTGTTATACTCCTCAACAAAGACTATTTTTTTCTTTTTTAGTTCACATGAGAGATCCTAATAATCAGCTTCACATAATTAAAAATTTGAAGATTGCTGTCAACAACATTATTACTCACCCACCTCAGCCTGGTGCCATTCGAAAACTTTTGAATGATGTTGTGTCTGTCAGTCAGCCTGCTGAAGGACTAGTAGCTAATGTGATCACAGCTGGAGATTATGATCTCAACATTAGTGGTATGTAATGATATTGTATTTTTCGTAACTTAAACTGGAATCTGTGGTAAGGTTTCTAACCTTGATTTCAACTTCATGGCATGTATTAAAATTACTCTGAGAGTTGATCAGTTTTGAGTCTTTTTTTACTGAAACTTCACATTTATCAGATAGTTTTGGTTTTATATAATACTAAAAAGTGGCTAAACTTAGTAATTCTTAATTTAATATTTCCTAATGTAATGATTCTTCTGAACTTTTGTTAAATGATCATATGTTTTAATGTAGAAAATACTCATGCTTTGGTTGTGTTAATAGCTCATCAGATGAGAGGTTTTGTTACAAAACTAATATACTGACTTGTTATACTTAGCTGAATAAATATCAGAAAATATTTATAATGTTACTACTAATGTGCAGCTTTATGTTGACGGTGGTGTTCCTGACTTCTTTTGTTTTTACTTATTACTGAATGCATAGAGTTCATAAAGTTGTCATAAAAAGTTTAAGGAAAAAGGTTTCAAGGAAAGGTATGTGATTCCTTGTCCTTTTTTTTTTATTTTTATGAAACTCGGTGCTTTGTATTTCACTGTCAAAATGTCTAGAATGTTTTAAAAATGTCTTTTTTTAGATCTCCAAGGGATAAGGCATTGTGAATAATACTAAATGAGACCTGGAGGGCTGAGAAGATTAAACCTCCCAATTAAGACCCTAATCCATTAAAGCCTTTGATTACATACTTAATTCAAAGCATGTATGCATTGCCCTGTTTAAACATGAGTGATTTATTGTACTTAAAGTTCAGCATGCAGTGAAGAATTTGGCTCTGCTGTAGCAGAAGACTGACAAAACTTCATGAGGATTAGTAACTGATGTTGTCGTAGTATGTTGAGTATTTTTTTAGTGTTGATGATGAAAAACTTGAGTAATTCTACATCTTTACCTAATTTACAAGCCACATCCTCAACTTGATGTGAAATATCGATAGTAAAGGAAAAAAGACTTGACCCTGGAAATTAGAGTTTTTGAGACCTATTGGAAACCGCAACCTTTCTTAGTTTCTGTGGTCTCACTTATTTGTAAAATTTTTGAATTTCCATTTTTTGTGAAATTTTTTTGGATGGAAAGTCTGCTTCAAATCTAGAGATTGGAAGACCCTAAGAAAGCAGAACGATTTCAATGAAGAGACTTTTCTATAAGATTTCTAATGGTCTCAGTTTAGAAGTGAGGTATTGGAAGAAGGGAAGAAAAATAGTGGCTATATCAAGCCATGCTTTGTAGTAGTTGTAGAAGCAAATAAATCTTTTGTTTTCCTTATTTGCAGCTGGAGCCTCAGATGTACAAATTACTGTAATTGACTATCTTCTGTCTCTCAGTGATTAGGTTCTTATTTCCATTCAGACTGGCTGTATGCATTTGTGACAGAAGGAGAGATGTATAAGTTGTTTAGGATCATACAGAAGGACAAAAGCATGTAAGAACTTTGTAGTTTTGTGCTACTCCATTTTAGACTTTTAGCACAAAACAGTGGCAGTGTTCTTGATGATGAAACTTGGATCCCATTACATTGTAGGAGGGTGTGAGGAAGTTCCTATCTTGTCAGGTAGAGTTCCTTTTCTAATTGGAAAACTGAGTATTTACTAAGAAATGTATTTTTTCCAACTTTGTTAGAGCGTTTTATTGAAAATGGAAGCATTCATTTGTGGCAACAAAAAATAATGTTTTGGCATGGAAATGTGAAATAATCTAATCTGTTCTGTAACTAGCTCTTTCTTTTTGTGAATTAGTTTTCTAGGATAGAAATATTAAAACATATTTCCTTAACTTTTAATGATGATGGAAGTGCAGCCTATTTTGAAGGAAGACACAAATGTTGTTTAAGAAGCTCATGTGTGAGTGTTTCTGGCAACTGGGATCATGATCATACTCTTTTTTTAGAGAAGTTTTGGAGCTGCTGTGGTGAATTGGTTGACTTGTGTAACAAAGAAGGATTACAAACGTTGTTTAATAGTCTCATAGTTCCATAATCATCTTGTACTGAGAGACCTGGTTGATTGCTGAAAGGATGCTTATGTTCAGCCATGCCTGTTTCTCCCATGTACTGGTGCATGTGGAGAGTGAGGAAAAGTGATCCCATTAAAGATTAAAATATTTTTTTTCTCTCAAATAAGTTTTCAGCTGGATCACTTCCCTGGCTATGCTTTTTCAGGGCTGCATAATGCTAATGCTGGCATGCAGCAGTGTGGGAATGTGATGGAGATAAGGGAGAATGTTGGGGTAACCACCTTCAGCAGCTAACATCTTCAGTTACTTTAACTGTAGTACTGCAGGCTGAGAGACCTCAGAAATTAGTGTCTTATGTTTATAGTATCTTCCAAGTAGAAAAATAGAAATAATATCTAAATATAACTTAAATCTTTACTACTTTGGAGATTTCCATTTTTATTCAAGCCCAGAATTTTGGCTGAACCAGAAATGAATATTGAATTCTATTCAAGTACACTGTCAAATGTTGAGGAGCCTGAAATGTTCATGATTAAGGTTAGCTGGAATCAAATGTCTTCAGTCCGTGATGGTCCTGCATAGTATGAATTTTCTGCTTTATGCTACCAGAGCATAAAAGCCAATAGTGTGTTTGCACCTGACCCTTTTTAGTATAATAATACCATGTTTTTTCTATCAGATCGCTCAGTTAAAGCTAGTGTTCCTTGGTACAGTAATTGGAAAGAGACACTGATGGAACTGAACACATCCACGTTTTATTCAGGTATTTTTTTGTGGTTGGTGCCAATTTGCCAAATTGCCCTTTATTCCTTTTCCATGTGCCCCATCCACCTTTCCTTACCATCTGCTACAACTGTTTAGCACTTTTCTTGGCGTAGATGTGTGTTCCTCCATTTTTTTCCCCCCTTAAATTAAAAATTGTTGGTGATGGCTGTTTAATTTTTCTTTTAAGTCACTTTTCTACTCCTGTTAATCGAAATCATTTGGTCTTTCCATATAGTCCATAATTTCAGAGTGGTGGTGGGAAATGACCTGATGCTGTAAAAGCACTGTCTTGTTTTGATCCTATGGAACTGTATACTGTCACTGTTCTGTATTTCAAATGTAAATACTTTCTGCTTCCCTATAGAAGTTCCTTCTCAGGGGATAGTAGCGCTTTTGAAATTGGAACTGAAGTACTGACTATATTTAAAGCACATATGCCTCTGCTATATTGACATTCTTTCTGGAGTATGACTCTTAAAAAAAAAAGCTTTCTAATACATTTTCACCTAGTTTATAAGACTTACTGCTACCAAAACACATTGGTTATTGACCACTCAGAGTGAAGCTCTGTCTTGTGGTCTGAGCCAGATTTTTATTGTTTTCAGTTTTAGATATTAACAGAGTTTATGCCTTTGGTTAGTACTAGCTATTCTTTCAGTAGTGTCTGTTCAGCTGCTGCTAAATGCCTTCCTTTCTGAATGTGCTAGAGCACCAGTATCTGTGAAATTCATCTTGGTCAGTCAGGTAGCCAAAAAGTACGAAACTTCATGAAGTAGGCTTCTCATTCTTAAGCTGTTATGTATGACTATTACTTATCTTTTTTTTAACAATTTCTGAACATAGTAATAAGTTTGCCTAAACTTCAGTTCTGCTTGTTTAGTATACTAGAAACATATTACTGGAAAAATGCAAATCATGCAGTTTTCTGTACCTAAATGACGCAGTGTTGCTATGCACTGCTGTAACATGTGTTATGAAATGTTATGTCAGTGAAGTCTTTTCAAATACTGTTTTTGTTTTGATTATGGTGCATGTTTATTATTTTAAGTATCTACTATAAATGATTACAGCCCTGTAAATGCTCTTGACTGAATACTGTTATATATGTTGTGGTTGTGTAGAGGGAATCCAGTTGCTTTTGTAGCCACTTCCAAGGTTCTTAATAGGCTGAATGGGGGGGGGGGGAACACCCCACAAAACAAAGCGGTACTTCCCTGTTTGTAGCTTTGCTGTGGTTCAGCTGTAAAACAAATAGAAAACTGAAAACAGAGCTTGAAACTAATATGTGGTTGAAATTTCTGCCTCAAGTAGTTTAGTATTGTTTGGTTTGAACCTGAGTTACTATAAAGCTGTGTTATACTTGTGAAAAAATGCATTTGAATCACTTTCTCATGGTTTGTGTTTAATAAGCTGTATTTTCCTCAATTTAAGTAGTTGGCATATTTACATGTAGAACTTAGTCAAGAGCCCTAGATGAGTGCTCCAAGAGTAGTTGCTAGAAAGGCTACAATCAAAAGCTAGAAGTTTGCTTCCTATTGAGCTTTATGTGAGTGAGATGTGCTGACTTCTAGGCTGAGTTCAGTAATAAAGAGTGACTATATCTGACTTCTGTGTGGATGAAGCTGATGTAAGATGACCTGACAATGTAGGATTAAACAAAATGCATTAACTTAATGCACTAGAAGATAATTCCAACATAAAAATGAAACTCAATTTCCTAAAGTCAGCTAAGAAATCAAGGTGGTAGCCTTTTTTTTTTTTGGGGGGGGAAGGCAGGGGTTTTTACAAAGTGTTAGAAATTCTTATGTGAGTTAAATCAAGGAATGTGTTTTCTTGGGGCCATAGAAAGAAAACATACCTTCAGGATTCCTTATACTGCATGTTTTTCTGTACTAGTTATTGTTTTCTAGTTTGCAGGTGAGTTTACACTGGATTCTAGCTAACTCCAGTGTGAAACCAGGTTATTGGAAATGGACTGATTTTGCTCTGGGGCCTTATTTCCACTCAAGGGAAGGAGTTGCAGAATTGAGATGGCATAAACCAGAAATAATACTTCACTGCTTGACTGGTAGTTTGAGTGGAGAGAAAGAGACAAGTTTTTTAAATTCACATGTTCTTTGGATGTCCCAGACATACTTGATTTGTTACTCTTAGGAAACTGAAATACCTCTTGTAAAAGGGCGTTTTAACATTGCAGGTTAACATTAAAAGGCATTAATGGCACAACTTGGATCTGAGCTTTTAGGTCTTTGGATCTCTGCTTTGCCAGCTGACCTGTTTATTTTATCAGGGCAGAGGAAGGGGACTATTGTCAAGCCAAGTCATAACACTTGCAAAAGCTTTAGACAAACTGGCAGGATAGGGTTCTGATAATCTTTGTTTCCTCTACATACTCAAAAATTAATTTTGCATTTTGGTCAATTCTTGTATCACTAGCCAAGGCAAATTCAATGACTGTTAGAAGAATTTTTATTTATTTTCTCTTTCCATGTGTGTTTAAATGGGTGGTAAGGAGTAGTTACCCTGACAAGGACTGAATACATGTGAGTCTACAGTACTGAGGAAGCTGAGGATATTGAGGATATCTTATTTTTAAGATACTATTCAGTTTCACAGGATTTGATTCAAAGTGTTACTGTTTCTCCTACTTGTGTGTATTTTAAATGCTTTCTCTGTAGACTGTTCCTCCTTTCCCCTGCCATGCAAACCTTGTCAGAGTTAGCAAGCTTTGCTTTCAGGTCTAGTCTTTCATATTTCCTTTTCATAAATGAGTAAACACAAGTTTCACTGAATAATCTAACTTGTCCTATTTTATTGTGTATTCCAGCTACTACTCCTTGGTTTGAGTCTTACAGAGAGTGCTTTCTTCAGTCCATGCCTGCATCAGATCATGAATTCTTAAACCACTATGTTGCATGTATCCTTTGAGTGTTACAGACCTCTCTAGTGACTGCTGTTAGAGCTAGCTGCAGAAATGTAATCTAGGAGACTTTGAAATTTTGCAATAACTTTTTGCCATCTTTTTTTCAATATGTCTATACAGATTCATTTCATAAGGAGGTGAGGGTTTTCTTTGTGGTTAGTGTGTTGTTTTTATTTTTCTTTTAAAAAGCACACTTTTTAATGTGTCAAACTGAACTCTGAGTTAATACCTATAAACTAGACTGCCTCATCCTAAACTGCTTTCTGCTGTAGCTCTTTAGGTATCTGTTGACTGTCCCCTATGTACAACAGAGGCTTGTGTGTTTGGGATGCACCTGCTGCTTTTTATAGCTTTTCCTAGCAGATGGAGGGGGGAGGTTGGGGGGGGGGAGTGTGTTTTGGAAAATTGGTGAACTTTGAGCTATTTTGGACAAAAAGAAGTTTGAAAAGATGCCTAATGCTTTCACTTTTTTTACCAAAAGTTAGGCCTGATTTGCTTGTCTACAGGGAAAATAAAAATATGCACTGTTTCATGAAGTAGCTGCTGTTTAGCTTCACAATAATTATAATGCTGCAGGTTTCGTAACACCTACTCTGTTTCCAACTCTTTGCTGTACTTTATCATTTCAGTATGGTGAAACAGGTATGTTAGTAGCCATTAGAGAGAACCACTTGTGCAGAATTAACTTGGCAAAATATTGATTCTGGCCTTTGACTTCTGAATTTTAGTAACATTTAAAGTAGAACTTGATTTCTGGCTTCTCTGAATTAATGTCTTCAATTTGGTGGATAGATGTAGCAGAGCAGGATGTTCCTTAATGATTGTGTAGTTGCATTAAAAATCTGCAGTAAAAATCTGAACACTTCTGCTTTTTACTGAGATGGTGTTGCTGTGTTTATGAATACTGGCTGTTACTGTTGCTCAGGTGATACCTGAAAGTTCCAACTCTCCTTGGAAGTTGAAGAATAAAGTACACGGGGGGTGAATTGCAGTTACATGTTTCATATACGAACAGTTGGTCTGTATCCAAAATCTTAAATGAACTGTTAAGCTGATACTTAATAGCTAAATTTTGGATTCAGTGTCAGAACTGGAGCAAACTCCTGTTCATCTCATGTTACAGATGTTAATTAACTGACTGTTTAAATAGTGGTTTTTTTATCAAGACTGAGACCAAATTCTCATTGCACATACTTTTGTGGTAGTGTGTTTTACAGGCTTAAACATTGTACTCATCTATCTTGTTTTATAAACTTCCTATTTTATGATATGATCAGTGGTTGTTCCTGGGTTCTTTTGGTAAATGTCCTTAACATGAATTCAGGTATGCTTGTAGTTTCTTCTAGTGAACCAGAGCCTGTGGAGCAATTTCTGAAGCTGTCTCAAGAACAACATCGAATTCAGCACAGTAGTGAATACTTATATCCCAAGTGGTTTATACCAAACACGCTCAAATACTATGTGTTACTGCATGACGTGAGCACGGGAGAAGAACAAAGGTGGGTCTTCTCTGTTCAGTGAACTTACAGATAAACTCTTAGACTGAAATGTTTGCATTTATAAATTCTGGTGAGATTAGACATACAATAGGATCCATTGACTAGTATGCTGGCTATTATCAAGGCAGATTTCCTTAAGTATTATTTTTAGGTCTTCTACATGTGTTCCTATAGAATGAAAGGAATCAGTCCTAGCTTCTTGAGGTAGATGCTTTCTTTGCTGGCTCGCTGAACTAATTCTCAAAGATTCTCAGTTTCACTCTTGCATAAAGGACTGTTTTACAAACAGGAGAATTTTCCTTTTAATCCCTAGGGATAATAGTCTGAAATAGTTTGTTGCCATACACACTTAGAATAAGATTGGTTTGATATCAAGACAATTTCTTATTTCAGAGCTGACTCCATTTATGAAGAGATGAAGCAGAGGTATGGAACTCAGGGTTGCTATTTGCTGAAAATAAATTCTCGAGTGTCTAACAGAGGAACGGATGAACAGATACCAGATCCTTGGAGTCAGTACCTTCAGAAAAACACTATCCAAAACCAGGTATTATAGTATTCTAAAAACAATTTATAAGGTGCATATGAAAGCCCATTTTAGTTCTGTTAAATTTTGCCTTAATATTACCTATGTGTTTTTACAGAATGGGCTAATAGACAGACTTCTGACATAGCTGTGACTTTTTGTGAGGGTATAAGATGATGATTCTTTAAAAACTGTCCTCTGTGCTACTTAAATTGACAGTAAGGAGCACTGAAATACTAGACTGAAATAGACTGACTGAAATAATAGACTTGTGCTCTATGCACTAACAAGAGCAAGTAACCTCAGAAGTGTCCTATTCATAGTAACTTTCTGCCTTCATTTTGATTAATTTTCTTCACTCTTAAAGTTAGTGTGTTTTTTGTCCAGGTCTTCTGTATTTCACTAAACAGTGTGGGTGTGTTGTTCTGTGGGGGTACATGTGGTTTTTCTGGTAACTTGCAGCCCAGTCTGGTCTGTCATCTTCTAAGATGGCAAATGATAGTGTATGTTAGCTCTTGAGTTCAGTTTGCAATAAATGTCCATATTTTTGGCTTTAGGACCAAAAATTTTCCTTCTTGAGTTTGCTTTTGACTGACGTGCAGTTTTAACTGCATCTGATTTAAAAGGTTTGTGGAATCATAATTCTTTACCAAATCTAGCTGGCACTGGAAAGTCAGAATACCTTGTATTCTGTAAGCCAAGAGGACTAGTAAGTAATGTTCCACCATAAACTAATTAGATTTTTTCTTTTTATGTCCCATGCCAACTGTCCAACATTAGATGACTTTTTTTTGTATGAGCTTGTTCAGGAATTGCTTTAGGGAGCGTATTTTCACTGCTGTAGGCATTGCTGTGTAAGAGTTGGAGTTGCTTGTTTTGCTTGACAGTAAAGCTATTTGAGCAAGCCAGAAGATACTTGCTTCATTTGGTGAATAACTTTCATCTTTACAATAGGACAAGTTCTTAAAGCCTCACAAACTACTTAAGAAATTAATGTATATGAACAAACATGCTTTCCTAACAATTCAGTTAACTGTTAGTAAAGTTAACAACTACTGTTGACTGACTTTTTGTGTGTGCTCTAGTATTCTTAAAACTCTGACTTTTTTTTTTCTTCTGGCAGGATTGCTATGAAGATTGTCCTTATACTGTCATTTCAAACAAGAATACTGATCACTTGATACCAGATGGCTTAGACAGTGAAATTAAAGGTATCTTTATAACTTTTATCAAAACATTGATGTGATGGCATTTATACAGCTGTCTCATGTCTTGGACAGTAATCACTTGTGGTCTGTTATGGAATTCAAAGTAATAATTTTCTAAATGATCAAAGATAATGTAACCTGGTGTCCAGGAAGAAAAATACTATGGTGCTGATCTACTGGATTGGTGGTAATTGGTAGATGTATCCTAAATGAGATGGCTGTTCATATATTTGGCTCATCTTTTCTAGGATTAAGCATATTGTCTGAGTACTCTGACAATTAATAAAAGGTAACATAGGATTAAACGGGTTATTTTCATAGTAAGAAAAATTCTGGTTAGGGTACTCTAGCTTGGAAGCTGAGGGTTTTTTTGTCATTGTTTTTGGTTTTAAATCTGGAAGTGAGTGGTGACTGACTTTGTAAATTGGCTGGAAGAACTTGCCTTGCAATTTTGCTCGTGGATGGCAGAAGACAGTAAATGAAATTGAGTGCAGATTAATGCATGGCCTTTTAAAATTTTTTTTTTAAGCAGCTGTGTAGGATTCAGATGAGAAGCATCAAATAGGGAAGAAGTGGAGGTACCCCATGCTGTCTGGCCTGACTCAGCCCAGATCCTTCATATGTGACTTGAAAGGCACGGGAAGACCTAGTGTATATAGGAGCCTGCAGTTGCCTGAAAAAGTGGCTTTCTAGGCCCTTACAGCCCAGATGTAGTCTGCAAGCTGCTGTTTGAACTTTATGTACCTAGGTTTACACTTCATGAGTAATTAATCCATTAAGGATTTGCTTTCACAGCTCAGCTTTGCTCAGTGCTAGTTAGGGCCAGATAAAGCAAGCTGATTTTCTCACACAGGAAATAATAAGTAAGAGAACTATTTAAGTCTTAGAGTGAAATGGCGTCTTGGTCTAGTTCAGAAAGCTAGATGCGATAGTGGTCAGCAACCCTTCTCACTGAGCTAAGAGGACTTCAGAGGAGGTTTCTTTACATTGTGATTGCTGGGAAGGACATGGAAAATGAGTTTGCTTTTTTCAACCTTAAAACATAAACAGAAAAGAGTGTATAGATCCAATGGAGCTGTTGTTGTAATTGCTGCCATTTCCACCTTTCATGAATATTTGACTGATTTAAATGTTTTCATACTTTTCCTTCCATGTTGCTAATACTAGCCAGTGTACATGGAGATTCTTTGCACTGCAGTTGAGAACCAAAACCATACATATTTAGCCATGTTGTAGGTCCTGAGATTCCCTGAGCTTTCTGAAGAATTTCAGGAGTGATGTAATACTCAGGTAGTGCTCTCCTGCTGTCTGCTCTGCATTGATCTGTAGTGCAGAATAACTTGTGAATAGCTTTGCTTAACAGAGTTCTGAATAAGGAAAACTTTAAAGTAGCTTAATAAAAATGACATTTAAAACCCAAAATGTTTAAGTAACTTTATGCTTATTGGGGTTTTTGTTTCAAATTTCATTAGATGGCCTGTCAAATAACTTTAAGACTCACCCCCTTCAACTGGATCATCCCAGCGGCAGTTTGGATAGCACTGATTACATGAAGGCTACTGCATCACTGCAAGACTCAAAGAAATCAAATTCTGGAACGCCTCATGGTGCTTGTTTAACACTCACAGATCACGATCGAATTAGACAGTTCATACAGGAATTCACATTTAGGGGACTTTTGCCACATATAGAGAAGACAATTCGGCAACTTAATGATCAGGTCAGTTTACTCTTAAAACCACTTTGTGCCGTAATAAGAAAAAACAGTTGGGGTATAAATCCAGTTATCAAAAAATCTGTTTTGAAATTATTAATTCCTTCTGTGCACCTTAATGATTTGATGATCTTATTGAAAACTGTAAGTAAATTTAAGATAAATAGCTGAAGTTATCATTTTAGCTCAATTTGTCTTTTAAAAAACCAAAACCCAATTTGTATCAACAGAGCTTCAGTGCAAGGTGGCTTCTTGGTGAAAGCCTGTCTGAACTGTTAACAGCAATATCTGTCCTTGTTCCTAAAATCTTAATATTTTATGCTTCTGGATGATTCTGGCATGGGGAACAAAATGTACTTTTTGTGTTTCAATATTAGAACACACAAGAGATGTATTTTCATCAATAATTGTCTGCAAAAAAGCTGCATACTTCAGTTGCTACTTCTTGACAGGGGAGAAGTGCATGGACACCATAAATCATGCAATTCTGCTTTGATCTAAGCAGTTTTTTGCAAATGAATATTCTTCTCTCAAACTAGGATTTTTTTTTGAAGTGTGATAGTATCATGCCCATGTTAAGTCAAGGACATGTGTTAAAGTTATTTCCATCACAGTAAAGTCCTTTTATAAGTGTTTCACTTTTTATATGGTCTTAAACAGCTGGAGAGATGGCTTGACCTACATCAATACAATCAAATTACTGTATTTAGCATTAGACTTGGACCCAAATATCAGTCTGTTATCTGAACTCTGTATTTTGATTGAATTGTCCATTCAGGTTATAGTTTTAAGTATGAGGAGTTTTGATACTAAGAATCGTATCCTGTAAGGAGTACTCTCTCCCTGAATTGAATTGTGGGAGTATATGTTGTATATGCTGACCATGTTTACGTTTGGAAAGTTTTAAGAAGAAACAAAAAAAAAGTGCATACATAAAGTGTAGCAAACAGCCTTACCATTAGGAATGTAGTAATACATTCCTAGTCATGGTAAGAAAAGCATGATGTTATGATTTTTAAAACTATCTTTAAAAAGAGATGTAGTTTGCCTTAGATCTTGGGAATGGTAATTCCCTGTGGAAGCTTCCTCATTAGTGGAAATTATCTAAAAGAATAGTTTTGTAACCTTGCTTGCAGGTATGACTGGTATGACTGGTACCCTTGATACTTGAAATTGATGTTCACAATGTGGGAATGCTTTATATGGGTGGTGATGGGGAGAATATTCTCTCTTGAAGTATGTACTTAGTCTAGATTTTAGGTTGGACCAGAAATTAGACACTAATTATGTTGGATTTCAAACATATATTAAATGTTTCAATTTTTAGGATTGAGATGTCTGCAATTTACAGCAATAATAAATAGTGAACCTCAGCTGTCAAATAGAATAAACAAATGAATTGCAACTTCTCAGTGTCAGTGATTCATTCTAAAGGAGTGTGCTTTTGGTTATTTTGTTGTTTCTATTTATTTCTGGTTTATGGGAAAAACAATCTAGGAAGCCTTAGCGAAAGTTGGGTTCTTATATTGGTTTATATTAGTATATCTCTTGCAATGTAGTGCTCTAATTTAGTGTCTTTTTGCAGTTAATATCCAGGAAAGGCTTGAGTCGATCGCTGTTTTCTGCCACTAAAAAATGGTTTAGTGGTAGCAAGGTTCCAGAGAAAAGTATAAATGAACTGAAGAATACCTCTGGTTTGCTGTAAGTAATTTCAGTCTTACCTTTAGATCTAAACTGAAAATGTACCTTTTTGGGGCGGGGGGGGGAGGTGAAGGGAAAAAGCCTGTGTTTATTTGATGGTGTTCTGCAAAGTGAACTAAATCAGCAATATCGTAAAAGACTTTAATTGGAGAAATCATGAAAAGTACTATGCCTAAACATGTACAATAAAGGAGTAGCAGAACTTAAAGAAAAAAGGGATAAAAGAAAGTGTTTACAGAGCCATCTTCCTGCTATATTTACAGAGAAGCTTTCTAAGTTACAAAGAATGTACATTTTTGAGAGTAATATTAATAAAAAGCTATGGTCTGCTGTAAGGGATTTTTAAAAAAATTGGTACAAGCTATTTCATTTCTTATTTAAGCTAAATCCCATGTATAGGTGTTTTTATTTATGTAACTATGTATTTTACCACAGTTGATAAAGTATACTGCTTTTACAAGTGTGTTTGAGAACTAAATTATGGGGAATTTCATACCTTTTGCACCTGTATTTTACACTAAACCCAGCTTTTAAATTTTACCAGAATATTCATTTTTGTATGCTTTGTAACTTCCCTCTATGAATGAGGATGTATAATCATGAAAAGCACTTTCTTCAACCATCTCGTCTTAAGCGCACAAGTCTAAATAGTTCTTGGACATTACCTAGCTAAAGTTAATGTCCCTGGCACTTACATACAGCTTTATATTTGTATGTTATGTGTCTTTGGATTAATAATCAAAATGTTGTTAATTTCAGCTTTCTGCATTGAACTTGTTAAGCATGGTTTGACTAACTAACAAGTGCTTGTGAAAATGTATTTGATCTTCACTGAGGTGATATATTTTACTAACTGGAAGTTAGACTGATGCTTGCAGAGAAGAGGAGTTTGCCTAGTGTTTTGGCATAAGGCATAGCAGAATTTTTCTTTCAAGAGAAATGGGGAGAAATAAGTACAGCTAGGTGAACAGTCAAAGTCTTACTTTTTTCCTTCTCATACAGCTCTGTTTATCTCTAACAGTTAATCTTACTGAGCAGTTTGTGATAGCTGCATACTTTTTTCAGTATTTCTTGGCTAAGAGGAATGGTTGCTTTGAATGTCAGTGGAACAGTGAATCTTGTTAATCAGAAAGTAGGGTGTGAAACCAAGTTACATGTGGCAGAAAGGAAGCAGCTTCACTCTTCATGGCTGGTTTTTGGGTACGGCTGAAGCAATGCAGTTTTTATTCCTACTTTGTGAATAAAAATTAAGATGAGAGGGGACAACTTTATAGAGCATGTCTTGCTCTATTTATTAAAATTATGACTTTGAATTGAAATATTTGTATTTATAGGTATCCACCAGAAGCACCAGAGCTTCAAATCCGGAAAATGGCAGACTTGTGCTTTTTGGTGCAACACTATGAACTTGCATATAGCTGTTACCATACAGCAAAGAAAGACTTCTTAAATGATCAGGCAATGCTTTATGCAGCTGGAGCACTGGTTGGTACTTCACATAACATAAGCATTTTGTGAACTTTCCTAATAATCCCTGATATTTGTCTGAAGGTAACAATGTGATCTCTTCCTTCCACCTCCAAATTTATAGGAGTCTTGCCAAATTTGCTGCATATCTTTAGCAAATCCTAAAGTGTTCTTGAATCTGTTTGCTGCTTTATGAAGGGAATAAAGGTGTGAATAAAAATTAAAGAGTTAGTTCTTAAAATGTGAAATATGGAAAGGACAATACCTGAAATGCAACCTCCAGCAAAATGCATATTTAAACTTTTGGTCTGATAACTCAAACAGGTGTGAAATAATTTTATAGTATCTCATTTAGACTTAAGTAAAATACTTATTTGACAGGAGGCCAAGATTATGTCACTATAAATATGGTATTGTACCACTTTTTTAAGACTCTTGAGGGATATAGTTTGAGTATGTCATGACTGAATTTCACTGTAGACACATACTCATTCATTAATTTCCATTGAGATTGAAGGTATATGTGACTAAAATAATTTTCAAGATAAATGGGAACACTGGGGAGAAACCAGAAGCTTGTTTTAACAATTTTTAAAAGCTATGTTTTGTAGACTTTAGTCTGTGTAACTTGATAAAATGTGAAACTTTGTGGAGCTGTGGAAGAGCTCTTGTACACTGTCCCATCTTGATGTAAAACATTTACAGTTTTGTAATTCTACAGTACAGTATTGCAGACAGCTGCTCTGCATTTGGATAACCTGAAAAGTTATGTTCTTAATTTCTTAATGAATGGTTTGCAGAGGTCTTAATTATGAATTTTTGCAACCTACAAATCTTCGCCTTTACTTACTGCAGAAAAACTTTGCTATCCTATCTTTACCCCGTAAGGAAAGAAGTAAAATTTCAGAGTGCATGTTTACTGGAGTTCCCTTAGAAGCTGCGAATGTAACTCCATTTAAACAAAACTTAAAAAATAGTTCTTATCTTAAAATAGATGGTAGTGCTGCTTTATCAGAAAGATTGTTCCTGCAGTAGGAAATTATCTCTTGGACTTGTAAAGCCGTACTGCATCAAGGCTTCTGTATGTTGTCAGGGGTACCATCAGCTGAAAACACTTCTGTGAGTGTGTATAATTCTCTTGCTGTTGTCTGGTTAATTACAAGCAGAACCATAAATAGGCTATCATATTAATAAACCTTTTATCAGTCAGTCACTGTGTTGGGTATGCTTTTATATGCCAGTAACTGATTAGATGAAGATCTCGAACTAGTGGCTGTTGAAACGTGTTTCTCAGCATTTTGAGCTTTATAATTTGTTGAAAAAACTACAGTGACAGTAGTGAATTTCTCTTGTAGGAAATGGCAGCGGTATCAGCTTTTCTTCAGCCTGGTGCTCCTAGACCATATCCTGCTCATTATATGGAAACAGCAATTCAGACCTATCGAGATATCTGCAAGTATGTTTACTTCTCTACTGATCCAATGACAGGTGAAAGACCTGGTGCCTTAACTTTCTTTCCCTGCATAGTGATAGTGCCAGCTGACTAAAAGATCACAGAATGATGGTAACTCTTTAAAGAGTAAGATTTGTTAATTTTTCTGGGATAACATGGAAGGGGACCTGTGCTGTTCTTAACAGAGTGTTTATTAAACTTGTGTATTGGATTTACCTGGTGAGATTTTGGTAGTGGGGTGGCTGCCGTAAGGCTTCTGTGAGCGGTTGGGTGGCTGCCCATGTTGGACAGAACCAGTTTTCACCCAGCTCCAAAACAGACATGCTGCTGCCCAAAGCTGAGCCTGTCAGCAATGCTGGTGGTGCCTCTCTAACATACTTAGAAAGGGTAAAAATCACTGTGCCGTTGCTGTGAGAGTGAGAAAATGAGAGAAACACCCCTGCAGACACGAAGGTCAGTGAGGGAGGAGGGCTAGGAGGTGCTTCCCTGCAGCCTGTGGAGAAGACCATGGTAAAGCAGGTTGTCCCCCTGCACCCATGGAGGGTCACAGTGGAGCAAAGATCCACACTGCAGGCTGTGGGGGCCCCAGTGCCAGAGCAGGTGGATGTGCCCTGAGGGAAGCTGCAGCCTGTGGAAAGCCTATGCTAGAGCAGGTTCCTGGCAGGAGCTGTGACCCATAGGGAACCCACACTGGGAACAGTCTGTTCCTGAAGGGCTGTACCCCACGGAAGGGACCCATGCTGGAGCAATTCTTGAAGAACTGTATCTGTGGGAAGGGACCCTATGCCAGAGCAGGGGAAGGGTGTGAGGAGGAAGGAGCAGCAGAGATGAAATGTTATGAACTGACTGCAAATCCTTTTCCCTGTCCACTTGCCCTGCTTGGGGAGAGGAGGAGGTAGAAGAGTTGGGAATGAAGTTGAGCCTGGAAAGAAGCAGGAGTCAAGGGAAGGTGTTTTAGTTCTGCTTTTATATATCACTAGACTGTTCTGTTATTAATTGGCAATAAATTAATTTAATAGTCTCCAAACCAAGTCTGTTTTGCCTGTGACTGTAATTGGTGAGTGATCTCCCTGTCTTTATCTCAGCACATGAGCTTTTTAATCTAACTTTCTCCCACTGTCTTGCTGAGGAGGGGGTGTGATAGAGCAGCTTGGTGGGCACCTGGTACCCACCAAGGTCAATGCAGCATAACTATTTCTGGCTGTTGGACTTCTCATTTATCACATCATTTAGTTGGATCATTTTAGTTGGTATTTCTATAAATACAATACTGTCTTCAAAAATACTTTCTAGCTTTGACTTTTGAAAAGCTGCTGTTACAGTAGGATAGGACACTTAATGTGTCAATCTGTATGTGGTTGTCTTGCAGGGGAATGAACTTTCATATATTTTACTTTATGAAGGATAAGTGACGGAACATCAGTCTGTGATATGGAGAAAATGTCTCAGATTTGAGGTGAAAAGTTTTTTCCATGGTTTATTTTGATAAATATTTATTAATACACTTATGTTTTTGCTTTAGGAACATGGTTCTGGCTGAACGCTGTGTGCTGCTTAGTGCTGAAATTTTAAAAAGTCAAAGCAAATATTCAGAGGCAGCTGCTCTTCTGATTCGTTTAACCAGTGAGGTAAACCACTTAGTAGCTTTTTCCACTCTTGCCCTCCCCCCATTTGTTTCCTTACCCAAGCACTTCTAGGTTACATTCTAGTTCTTGTCCTCTGATATTTTCTAGCCTAAGGTAGCAAATCAGCCAGTATAAAGCCTGAAGAAAACTCTGTTCTAGTTAAGTGACTTGCTTGACTTCTTTAAATGTGCATTTGTTATCTTTGGCTTTATAACTAATTTTCGTTGACATGAGCTTCTCTCTCGTATGGCATAATTTCAGTTTAAGATCTCATGGGTTAAAAGTATTAGCATGATTTGCCAGAGCCATAATGGATACTTTCCTGCATATAATCAGAAATCCTGTAAGTAACTAAGGCATTACTGTAGCTCAGCTGTTATGAATCATTAGAATCTTACTGTAAGTGAAAGCTAGTCCGAACACTTCTGTAATATTAATTGGTGGAAATTAGGCATGGAATTAGCTTCTAACAGCCCAGAAAGTGTCTTGCTTGAAAAGGAGTGAAACAAATGTAATACCAGTAATAGTACAGCATCTTCTATGTAGCTTGGAGAAAAGTCTAACTGGCAGTTAGTTCTGGCTTTGTGGCCAGGTGCACCAAATGTGATGCTTCTGAGACTTTTCCGCGGACAGATTAAGCATGGAATAAATTTGTTTAGTTCTCTAAGTTTAGCTCTAAAGTGTCTTTGTAGCTTCATTCTTGCCCTTTCAACTTAAGCTTGCTACCAAAATTTGTGAGCAGTATAAATTATTTAAACAAGGAATTTAAATACTACTGTTGTATGTACTACTGCACAATCATTTTACGACTTAAAATTATATGTAGTATGCTTGTGGTGGCTTTTGGCATTTGCAAGGAAAATCTTCATAGGATACTATATAGGTGTCTTGGGTAATATTTGTAGTCCAGACACATACTTGGACATCACTGATAGCATGGAGTTCAACTGTGGTAAAATCAAGTAGGTTCTGTTCTGATTGGTTAAAGTAATATAGTTGTGTCTTGGCATGAGAAGAGCAGGGGGTAATAAGAAGAAATCGTACATTATTAAGAAATCATGCTGGTTCTTGTGATACAAATTCACTAAGCTCCACTACTCCCTCTATATTTCCTTCATCCTGTTAAAGCTATTTTTTGTTTTGTTTCTAGCCTTAATATCTGCAGGGGGAGGGAGGGAGAAAAGGTAGCAGAGTGCTTCAGAGGTAATGGTGTTTAGAAATTGTAGCCTGAGTTACTGAAAAAGCAGAAAATATTTCTTCTGTCACTCATACTGAAACAGGTTGATACATAAATTTCTGCACTGGAAAAAAAAAAAGTGTGTTTGGTGTTGAACACTGTACATGTAACAAAGTGAAAAATACTTGTAGTCTTATTTTCTTTTGTTTGCACACATACATATTATGTTTGTATATAAAAATCTTCAGCTTCACAGCACTGTTAGAGTTTACTGTCCCTCTTAACAGTGGCCTTGTTTTAATGCTGTCTTTATGTTTGTATTCAGCTTTGAGGCTAATTCTTCTTTTTACTTTTAAATAGGATTCAGATCTTCGCAGTGCACTTCTGTTGGAGCAGGCAGCCCATTGCTTTATAAACATGAAAAGTCCCATGGTTAGAAAGTTTGCATTTCATATGATATTGGCTGGCCATAGGTTTAGTAAAGCAGGCCAGGTAAGTATTACTTCCCTGCATGGGAAAATATGCTTGGTATTTGATATTTACTCTGCAAAACATGTTAAATGTGTCATTAGTCTGGAAAAAGATGCTTGTCTTCTGATACTCTTGTGAGCTCTGTGATCTTCTGAACATGACTTCTGCTGCATTGATCAGTTTAGTCTTTTAATTCTGTATTTGAAGTAATGCTGAAGATGACTGACTCGAAACTTAAGTAACTTGTGTTTTAATTTCTGGGTCTCAATTTTATACACTGTGAAATACAAGGCTTTTTATTTGGGTAAAGGAGTATTTTTACTTTTATCTCAAGAGTGAGTTGCAGGAGTTACGGGTTTGTTAAACTCCTAGTTTAGCAGAGTAATAACAAAATTTAGATACCTGTTTCTCCTGGTGCCTTAACCACATGCTTTTTAGTGGAGGCACTGGGTATGAACAGTTACTACAAGACAAACTAAAGCATCTCTTTATGGCTGCTTAGACTTAAGTAGCAATTAAACCAATACAAATGAGATTGTTTTTACTACCAGTCACATTCCTGTGCAGGTAGCTTTAACTGTGGTAAATAAAATCAAAGTTTGTTTAACACAACTTGTGTGCTTAATTTCTGCCTCAGTTGTGGGATAGACTCTCTAAAGCTAAATTTTGCTTGATTCTTGCTGAGGTTAGCAGAGTTCAGTTATGGGGCTGTCCTTGAACATAGTCAATATAAATTTACTGATAAGCTGCAAATCTGTGATAGAGATAAATTTGTATTGCAAATCAATAATACAGGAGAACCCAGGCATCAGATTTCTATTTGAAAGCCCCGTGGTCCTGGGCGGTTGTTCTCCTACCCCACATAATACTGTTTTTTTCTCATCCTGGTAAGGACCAAGAAAGTATTGCTGTATTCTTGGCTTCTGTATTTAAAATCACATATGTGAAGAATAGTAGGAGTACTTCCCTCCTTGGTTTTCTTCATGCAGTAGCTTCCCTGTCTATTGTTATGACAGTACACTACTGACAGAGAGCTATTGATCAGAGGTTTTTTATTTATTCTTTATTTCTCATTCCTTTGCCTGGAAAGGTTGCATGCATTTTGTAAAGCTTTTGTCTTAATGTAACAGCTCTCTTGTTGTCCGTGTCTGTCTTACACAGATTCTGGTTTCCAATGAATGCTTTTTCAGTGTTAGAGGAAATGTAGGTTGGTTTCTTTCCACATCCTTAGAGGCATCAAAATATTAAATGCTACTGAAGTCATCCAGGCTGCTCAGCTGCACACTGTAATACTGTATTTTAAAGCCCTGGTAATATCTGCTGATGTTAAGGACTTATACTCTGTTGTCATCACCATACCAGTTTGAACATATCTTGGATTTTCCCATTACTGCTGTAAATAAGGGAATACTGTTCCATGTTTTTAGAAGCTGAGACTTGCATGTACAGTGAATGCCTATGCAGATGTTCAGTACCTAGACTTGGGATTGAATGCCCAGGTCCTGATGTATCCACAGGAAAGTAACTGTGGAGCTGACTGGGAGCAGAGCATCTGTCTCCCAGTGGGTGATACGATTTGGTAATTTTGTCTGGTATGTACTGTAGGGCTGTTTTGTTGGTTTGCTTGGCATGGATTTTGTCCCAGGTATGTCTGCTGAACACCAGCTGACTTGGAAGTGTCACACAAAGTTCAGTTACAGAAGTGAAATGAAACATGTTGAATCTAGCTTATGTCCTAAGGCTTGGCAGTAGAACTTTAGCAGTCAGTCCTAAAGCAACACAACACTTTTGAAAGTAGTCTCTTGTTACTTGCTTTTTTAAATTTATTGCCTGTTACACTAGTCTTTGAAAACATGATCTTAATCTGCAGGATAGGCTCTGTACTGTAGGAACCAACACTTCTGTGCTTACATTAATGTTGACCAGATGCTATGAGGTGTAGTTCTGCATTCCACTTAGCATAGTGGGGGTGGTGGTAAGAAGTTCAGTAACTTTTATGATTTACTGTTCAATCTTCCTAATATTGCAATTACAATGAGTCGTTAATGGAATTATTTGAGAAGCTAATTTGTCTGTTTTTCTTGCAGAAAAAACATGCCTTGCGTTGTTATTGTCAAGCCATGCAGGTTTACAAAGGGAAAGGCTGGTCTCTTGCAGAAGACCACATTAACTTCACTATTGGTCGCCAGTCCTTTACACTTCGTCAGCTTGACAATGCTGTGTCTGCCTTCAGGCATATTTTGATCAATGATAGTAAACAACCTCCAGCTCAGCAAGGAGCCTTTTTAAGAGAATATCTTTATGTTTATAAGGTAAATGACTTTTCATTTTCTTTATTCCTTGAATAATAAGTAATTTTATTACCAGTAATTTTCTATTAAGTCATTAAATGATTTTGTCATACCTGCTTTGTTCCAGGATTGTTTTTTATCTAGTTGATTGTTTTTTATCTAGTTGATGCATTTTTTACTTTGGGCTTCAAAAAAACAAATATGCTGCATCTCATGTATTCATTAAGTGTAATTCCAGTGATTGGTATTAGTGTGACTCTGTATGTGTTTTTTATTACAGAAGATGAACACTTCCTTTTGAGGGTCATGGCTGAATTGCAGCTTGTGATGGTTCAGTTTCTTTTAGAGGGAGTGGACCTGTTCTGTTTTGATCAATTTATAGTGATTTTTGAGGCTCTTGATAATAAAGATTTAGTAAAGATAAGTAGATAGTGCTGTCATCTTTTCTGGTACTATACAGTACTCCCCATCCATGTTGTAGTGAATTCTATTCTTTAATATGGGTTTTTATAGATCAAGTGATTTTGAGTTGGCTGTAAGTTAGCAAGTGTTTCTGGGTTGTAGTATACCATTTACATTCTGGGGTGTTTAGTGCCAATATCGCCACAAAACTTGGAGCTGTGTAGTTACTTACTGTCTTTTAAAGCTTGTAAACAGAATTGCTGTGGTGTTTGCAAAACTATGGTAGGCCTTACCCAAGACTGGTGCTTGAGTCCACAGCTCAGCTGTGGTGAGAGTTTTGTGTAATGGTGGTGGTGTAGTGAATGTTGTTTATCAAATTCTGAGTTAGAGAGTCAAGCTTTGCATCAAATAAAGCTTGTTAACAGCTGTGCAGCCACAATAGTGATTAGAGTGCTGGATTAAAATCATTAGTCTTTTTCCATAAATATTTCATGAACTTTAAAATCTTATTGAAGAAAAAATACTACTTCACACTGTCAAAACAGAAGAAACTATAAAAACAGTTAGTTGAAATTATTCATTTCATCTTAAAAATACTACCTGTTCAAACATTGAGTGCTTATAACTTGGCTTCCTTATCATTCAATCATTGGTAATATACAGCATGGATATTCTGTATTTGCATAATGGCATGACACTTTTCCTTCTTTGCTTTAGAACGTAACCCAGCTATCACCTGATGGTCCCTTACCACAGCTTCCTTTACCATATATTAACAGCTCAGCAACCCGTGTTTTCTTTGGGCATGATCGAAGACCAGCAGAAGGTTAGAAAATTTTACGTAAACAGATTGAAGTCCCTTATTTATGGAACCCAAATATATGTAAGAATCTGTCATTTAAAAAAAAGTCTTTTGTTACATAAAACTAATGTGACAAGGTAACTTCTTAAAATTTCAAAAGAAAAGCTTAAGCTTAGTATCTACTTGCTAGATGTTTTCAGACTTCTTGTGTAAATATGAAAGCCGAGTATGTGGATGTGCTGACTTCCACTATTTTTCATAGCTGGAAAGTTTCAATGCAAGTCTGTAATGAACTTCATGAAAGGGATTATTAATGCTTTAGCAAACACTAGAAACTAGTGCCAATGCTAGAAGTTAGCTTTACAGTTAACTTTTTCTCTTGTATTAAATGTTTGAAACGCTGTAATTTGTGAATGTAGAGTAAGCTGAGTGGACCAGGGCTGTACTGTGAGGCTGTAGTCAGTCATAAATTAAAAATAATCTGTAAGATGAGTATACCATGTAGCATGCTAAAATCTTAAAATTCCACAACTTGTAAATAGAAGTTATACTGAAATTTATCCTCAACATTGTCTTCCATGTGGGTATTTCAAAATGTCTTGTAATTCACTGACTTAAATTGTAACATAAAAATGACAGTGCCTGAGAACTTAAAATATTTTAACAACTTACCAAATTGCCAGTGCAGCCCTCTGTTGCAACTGTTGCATGCCACTGTTATCTTCTAAGACTGTCTTACTCATACTAGGTGAAAAGCAGGCAGCTACACATGTAAGTCTGGATCAGGAGTATGACTCGGAATCATCACAACAGTGGAAGGAACTTGAGGAGCAGGTTGTTTCTGTGATAAATAAAGGAATAATACCTTCAAACTTTCAACCAACACAGTTCTGTTTAAATCGGTACTCGGATAACTCCAGATTTCCACTTGCTGTGATAGAAGGTAAAGTTAAGATTTATACATTTTGGAAATAAAGTGAGTTAGATAAATTT
Source organism: Elanus axillaris (assembly GCA_026212715.1). Taxonomy (NCBI): domain Eukaryota; kingdom Metazoa; phylum Chordata; class Aves; order Accipitriformes; family Accipitridae; genus Elanus; species Elanus axillaris. The sequence continues at coordinate 6,447,559 of JANZLQ010000029.1, read as the reverse complement.
GTACAATATTTCCTGTCTTATTGTAGATTTAAACCTATGTTCTTGTGCAAGTTGTTTGCACAAGAATGCTCAGTTAGGTGAACCTTCAGATTGCAGTGGGGATGGCCTGTTGTCATTATTTTCTTGCACTCTTTTAATAGAACCAGTAACTGTAGAAGTGTCCTTCCGAAACCCTCTGAAAGTTCCACTTCTTTTGACTGACCTTTCATTGCTGTGGAAGTTTCACCCTAAAGACTTCAATGCAAAGCATGATGGAGAAACAAAAGAGCTGGTAAGGAAAACTTCATCTTCTTTCAGCTAAAACCAAGCAGTTACAGCTATGGAGTACATATTAAGTCTTCAAAATTGTGGCATGAAACCAGCTGGTTTAAATGTAAATTAAAAAAAAAAGTAGCTACTGAATTTCTTTATGCATTGTTTATATTCTCCTAGATCCATAGGGCACAAAGCAGCCAAGTTAAGAAATGTACTGAGTATTGTACAGCTTAATGCAAAGCAGAATACTTCCAACATTTCATTGTATGTGTAGTATGTCTATTTTGAGTCATGCTAGCCTCGACCAGCAGAAATGACTTGCAGTGTCAATAGGTACATTACCAAATACCTTTTTCTTACTTGAGCTTGGAATATCATTACGTCTTGAGTATGTAGTGAAATGTATGTTCTGAAAAACTATGCTGATATGACATAGGAATATCTTTGTGTCTTGATTAGAAGAATAATGAAAATTATTGTATTAAAATTAATGTTTTGAATACTTTAGATGAACTACTTACTACAGTTTAAATTAACACTTTAACTGGTAATGCCAAAACTTCCCTCTGAAGGACTGTTCTCGCATTCATGTTTTTAAGCTTTTAATATGTTCTGATACTGGATATTACAGTAAATTCCTTACTTTGGCTTCTTGGCCAAAAGCATTGGGAACATAGTGATCTCTAAAGGTGCTGTAAGTGTTTGCCAGTTATAAACATGGCTTAATATAAATAAGTCTCAAGGATTACTGTATGCATTCCCTTCTGTTCTGGTCTGAACTGCTACTTTAATGATATGGTAAATACTTCTGTGAGTATCAGCGAAATTGACTGGGAGTCGTTCCAATTTATAGTGTTAAATCTTAAATTTCTCTCAAGTAAATGTTTACTGAGCTCTCTAGCTGCTTTAATAAAGAAAAGCTGAGAAGCTGGGCATACAGCACCTGCTGGCCCTAACTGTCTGCAGCTTGAAATTTGTATGCTTTTTTCTTGAACACTTAGGAAAGGTGGGGGAAATAGTATTTATGGCACTTTTTCTGCCTAGAAGTAATAGTACCTGAAAAGCTGTTTCTTCTTCTTAGGGAGCATGTGATGATGATATGATAGGAGCTGAAGCAATAGCAGAATTTTTAATTAATAGTGAGGAGACAAAAGTGGTAAGTGTATTATACTTTGTTCTAAAAATAGTCTTTACAGTGTTGAACTTCAGGTTAGAGATAAGACTTATTATGATCTGAACTTAGTACTAAACTTACAGAAGACATTACTCAAAGTGCTGGAACTTCTGAATCTCATCGATGTGTGTAAATATCTGAAGGGAGGATGTAACAGGACAGGAGGAAGTGGGCACAAACTGAAACATAGGAGGCTCCATCTGAACATCAGGAAACAGTTTTGGGATTTTTTGATTTGGTCTTTGGTGGGTTTTTCTTTGTTTGTGTGTGTTTGTTTTTTTTTTTAACCAGTATGGTGACTGAGCACAGGCTGTCCAGAGAAATTGTAGAGTCTCTATCCTTGGAGACAGTAAAAGCCATTTCGACATGGTCCTGGGCAGCTGTCTCTAGGTGGCCCTACTTGAGCAGGCAAGTTGGACAAATGAACTCCAGAGGTCCTTTCCAACTTCAACTGTTCTGTGATTCTTCCTGTGTTAAAGTTCACTTTTGTTACCATTTAGGATTCTTTCCTAATGTAATGAGCATCTCTCAACTGTGGACTGGCTTGATAAATTCTGTGTATATGAAATTGAATCCAGTAAATGACTTATAGTTATTGTATGCAGTTATATCTGACACAACTATAAAGTAAACTTAGCTGTGAGAGTCTTTAGCAATTGGATATTTAAATGTAATACTACATTTTTTTCTAGTAGCAACAACAACAAAAATTTAACATATCTCCACAGGCAAGACTAAAGCTCTTTCCCCATCAAACAGGGGAGCTACATATTCTGGGAGTCGTTTATAATCTTGGCAGTGTTCAGGGTGCTGTGACATTAGATGGAATAGATCCTTCTATTGGATTACAGACAGGTAAGTGTATTTCCTTAAGTTGTGTGTCTCTGGAAGGGGAGAGACATAGCTTCTTGTGTTTAGTGTTTGACTGTCATGAGGCAAGGCCTTCCTTCAGGTAAGGATGCAGAAACAAGGGAAACCACTGCAACAGGAAAAAAAATGAATTGGCACCTGTAGGAAGGAATCCCATGAGAAAGGAGTAACCTCTGCTGCACCGATACTTACTGTTCCTTTTAAATATGTGGAAATTCTGAAACGATTAAAAAAATCAAAATTTAAATTCCATCTATGCCATGTTGAGTCTATAACAACTTTCACTGACTCTCTTGCCATTCGTTGTTCTTGTGGGTCTTTTCTCTTTGTTAGTTTTCAACTTTTGTCTAAATGTTGCACTGAAGTTCTTTGCATAGATTCCCAGATTCAAATTTGGCTGATATAATTTTTTTTAGCATCTTGACTTTATTTTGGTTTGCTTTCCTTTATATTAACACATAAATGGCTTATTAATTGCCTGTTACTTGATCTGTTTTGTTGAGTCATTCATCTGAAACTCTCACAGGGAAAATTTAGTTGTTGGAGGAAATGGGTATTAAAGCATGTTTAAAAGAGTTCTAAAAGAAATAGCAAAGCTTGTTTAGCTATCTACAAACTGGAAACCTTTGGAATAAAAAACATTTGGAGAGGGTGGCCTGTCTTTGAAGGAAATAATGTTTTGGGTGACTTTTCCAGCTCTGCAGAAATTGGGAAAGGAAATAAATACATCACTTTCATGCTCAATGCACCACCCCCATCCCTGTAGTCAGACTGTTAAAGGACAGAGTAAGTCCCCAACAATGGATAACTTGGTTGTCTGAACTCACAATAGCAATGTGTTATGTGTGACAGTAGGCTTTGAATAGTTCTTTCAGTGAGGCTGCTTGATCAATGAATACTGCTTGTGTCCAATAACAGAAAAATCAAAACTATTTTTGAGATTGGGTAGGGACCTTTGGATCACTTCTCAGAAAAAAGGTAGGAATTACTTAAAAAAAAAAAAAATCACACTACTTAAAAAATCATTTCAGGAAAGTTTGTCTCCAATGGGTTATCTGTACGAGGACGACAAGATTTAGAAATCCAAGGGCCTCGACTTAATAACACAAAAGAGGAAAAAACTTCTATTAAATATGGACCTGATCGACGATTAGATCCCATTATTACAGAAGAAATGCCTTTGTTGGAGGTATGTAGTTACTCTCTGTTGGCAGTTTTGAGCAAATAGCTGAATCCAGAGCTTATAAATGTAATTCTAACAATGAAGTTAATGCCTAAATATTTCCAGTTAATTTCCGATCTGTCATTGCCAAACTTGTGCAAGTTTTTTCAAGTGAAACTTGAAGGCTCCAAATTAATATCCTTCTGAAATTATATTCTGTTTAGAATTTTAGTTGGCAACAGCTTTTGTAGCCAGATTTCGAAGTGAAGGGGAACAGGCAAAGAAGCTTTTTTCTGTTTGCTTGCCATTCATCTAGAATAGTTCAAGTTGGTTAACTAAAACACAGTGATTTTTCCTTACTAGGACTATTAAAATGGTCTAACTGGTTAATGACAACACTCTCAACTGAAATATTCTATTCTGTAAAGGGACCTACAGTGATCTTCTAGTCCAACTGCCTGACCAATTCAGGCTGACCAAAAGTTAAAGCATGTTATTAAAGGCATTGTCCAAATGCTTCTTAAAAACTGACAGGCTTGGGGCATTGACCACCTTTCCAGGAAGCCTGTTCCAGTGTTTGGCCACCCTCTTGGTAAAGAAGTATTTCCTAATGTCCAGTCTAAACCTCCCCTGGTGTGGCTTTGAACTGTTCCCATGTGTTGTGTCACTGGATACCAGGGAGAAGAGATCAACACGTCTTTTTCCACTCCCCATCAGGAAGCTGTAGAGAGCAGTATAGTTCTAAATATGTTGGTGGTTGTTTTCATGTGCATTTGTAACTTGGCTGCATGTTCAGGTTTTTTTCTTCTGTTCTGTACCATACAGGTGTTCTTCATAAATTTTCCTACAGGGCTTCTCTGTGGAGAAATCAGAAAAGCATATGTAGAATTTGTGAATGTAAGCAAGTGTCCTCTTACCACACTGAAGGTTGTGTCCAAGCATCCAGAATTTTTTACTTTTGGTGGAAATACTGCTGTTCTGACGCCACTAAGTCCTTCAGCTTCTGAAAACTGTAGTGCTTACAAGACTGTTGTGACAGATCCTACCTCTGTGCGTACAGCACTGCTATCTTCAGCTTCTTCTGTAGACTTTGGGGTTGGCACAGGAGGTCAGCCTGAAGTAATACATGTCCCACTTCCTGATGCTGTTCTTCTTCCTGGGGCTTCAGTGCAGCTCCCAATGTGGTTACGGGGTCCGGATGAAGAAGGTGTTCATGAAATTAACTTTTTGTTTTACTATGAAAGTATTAAAAGACATTCAAAAATGTGGTAAGTGTTTTTCTACTTTTTTGTCATGCTTATTAGACACATTATAAACATTGTAATCATCAGTTTAAGTCTTACTGAATTTCTCTCAATTGCTGTGATGTAGAAGTGTGCTGTAATCTGTTATTCTAAGTGATAATTTTTTTCTACTATAAGATCTAATTTCCATATGAAATTATATAGCCTATACTGCTTCCATCAAAGTGGCAATTATTTTGATAATTTAATAGAAGGAGGATTAATGGTATCCTGTTAATACAAACTCTGTTTGTATTTAGTTTCTCTGGAAGCACATCTTCCTGAGGCGTGGGAGGAAGAATGACTTCATTTGTTTCTGCATGTTATAAAACAAAGTCTTGTCTACTTTGAAAAAAGGTTTTGTTCTTAAAATTTGATTAGTAATTGTATTATGATGAAAGTTATTCTCTTTAGAGGGGTTGAATACCAGGTTTGACTTGCATGCTTTTGTATAGTTTCTTTTTTGGACCATCTTGAGACAGTATACAGTCATATTTGACACCGCAAGCTAACAAAAAGTGGTTTCTTTGAACTTTACTTGAAGGGTAGCAAGTTGACTTTGTATGTCACTTATTCCCAAGTCTACCCGTGTCTGAGACTAAGAAGGCTCAGGAGAACTTTTTTTGAGACCTGTTCTGCAAAGATTCTGGGGTGAATAGGCCTTTCTTCAGAAAGTGATCAGCCTTCAGGAAGCCTTAATGTAGCAATCTAGCAAGCAACCACATTCAGAAATGAAGAGTGTCTTTTTACCCACCTCTTACTGTTCTACAAATACTGTTCTTACATTGCTGTCTTATAGCTGTTAGAGCTCATAGCTAATGCTGAGAAAAAGTTGCAACAGGCTTTATCTAGATTAAGTTTTTAGCCCACTAAGAATACTGACCACAGACTTAATAAATGCTACTATTTAATTTTCTGGGAGAGAAATTTATTATGGAGCTGTGTGTGCTGGATTTGTTTTTCTGGAGGATGTGTGTCTGCCCACCTTAAGAAGCAGTGCAGACTAGGAGGAGTGGATCTGTAATCAGGGCTGGGGACCTGGTGTTGTGGTTTAACCCCAACCTGCAACTAAGCACCAAACAGCTGCCCACTCACTCCCCCTGCAGTGGGGTGGTGGAGGGAATTGGAAGGGTGAAAGGGAGAAAACCCACTTTTGAGTGGATTGAGATAAGGACAGTTTAATACGTAAAGCAAAAGCTGCACACACAAGCAAAGCAAAACGGAATTTATTCACTACTTCCCATCTGCAGGGATCTCCAAGAAAGCAGGGCTCCATCATGCATAATGGCTACTTGGGAAGACAAGTGCCATCACTCTGAATGTCCCTCCCTTCCTTCTTCCCCCAGCTTTACATGCTGAGCACGACGTCCTGTGGTCTGGAATCTCCCTTGGGTCAGTGGGGTCGGCTGTCCCGGCTGTGTCCCCTCCAACCCCTTGTGCCCCCCCAGCCTCCTTGCTGGTGGGGTGGGGGGAGAAGCAGAAAAGCCCTTGGCTCTGGGTGAGCCCTGCTCAGCAGGACCGAAAACACCCTTGAGTTACCAACACTGTTTTCAGCACAAATCCAAAACGTAGCCCCTTACCAGCTACCATGAAGAAAATTAACTGTTGCAGCTAAAGCCAGCACACCTAGTCTCTATGCTGTACATACTCAGGACGATGGTGGGGAGCAGGGCTACTTCAGATGAGCTCTAGTCACATGGACTGAATGGCTGCTTGTGGCTGGAGCTTGTTTTCCTGGCTAGTTCTGAGAAAGAAACCAAATTCATGTGCTGTGAGACTGCTCTGCAACATAAACCAAAGCAGAGTAACTTGAAGATGGTCAAGAGAGTGGATCAGCACTATATTGTTGAAATCAAACTAAGCTGTGCAAATGCACACTTTGTTTAGATTTTTCTGTAGCTTCTGAAATGCCAAAGCGAACTTTTCATTTGGCTTTCAGCTGGTCTGTAGGTATAGAGAATTTGTCCCCCTACAACATAGTTATTCTCCCCTCCCCCCCCTTTTTTTTAAGAACAGAATTGATTTCTCATGAGTTTATGGTATTCAGAAAGTGTGGTGTTTCAGAGTTGGAAAGTTGTTATTTGGGGAATATATTTGTTTCCAGGGGAACTTTAGTGAGTTTAACAGTACTCTTGTAAACTGAGCTTTTAAATTTAAAAAACATTATTTAATTTGTGCCAATTGAAAGCTATATAGACATCTGTATATCTGTCTAAAGATTAACTGCAAAACTGTTAAGTTTATTCTGTAGATTTTGATATTATGTGAAGTAGAGTTTAGGAAACTGATTATTTTCCCTCCTAAAACTAAGTATTGCATGATGTTTCAGCATATTTAGTGGATAATGCATATCAAATTTTTACATGTCTCTAATGTTTCCAAGTAGAAGTTATGGTAACACAAAGCTTCTATGTGGGGGGAAAAAACTCATGTGTTTCGATGGTGTCTAAGAATGGAAGTCTACTCATCTTTAGAAAAACAGGAAGATAACTTTTACAAAGGGCTTGCTGGCCTGGAGGTTGAGTATGTTTAGAACTATCACTACTCTGCCTTTTTCCAGAGGTAAACATTCAAGATTCTCAGTTCAGGGCAATTCATGGAATGCAGTGATATTCTGTCTGAATGCTTTTTAGTAAATGTTTATGCAGGAGATGTGACTAACTAGTGGGCCTTCTATGGTCTATTTACTCAAAACCTCAATTTTCCAAAGCATTGGGTGGCATTAAATAGCTTAATGATGTCCCTGTACCAATACATGCCTGTTTGCTTTCACTCTGCCAGTTACCTTACTTCAGAAATATTTCTGATGTATTTTTTGTCATGGTAACATATGAACCTTTTCCTCCAGTATTTCAAACTGGCTAAGAGACTGCATGTTTGAATAGCACCTACCCATGCAGCGTGGTTGTTAAAAATAATATAGTCTTGAGAGGAAGCTAAAAAGAAAAGTGTCTATTTGGTGGTTGAAAGGAATAAGTTGTCTAATGGCCTTAATATTGATGACAAACATAAAAGCTAAACTACTTGATGACAGGTTCTGGACAGCAGTCCTAGTTGTTCAGAATGTATTTTTTTTTTTTTTCCCCTC
>JANZLQ010000029.1:6372885-6439701 GCA_026212715.1 Elanus axillaris | reverse complement strand
ACACTGCAGTTATTTGTACTAGCCGGTCTCTGCATATTCGAGCTACTGTCTGCAGAAGTAATGCACTTGAAGATGAAGAAGGCAGAGGGGACAATATGTTGGTGTTTGTGGATGTAGAAAATATCAATACTGTAAGTTCTTATTTTTAATAATAATATTCTAAAGCTTAGTAGATGTGTAAGTATCACCAGCAGAACCAAGACTTTTAAGTGATGTGCTTTTTTACATATACTTTGTAAATGCTAAGTAAACCTTGTATATTTAATCATTCCAGTTACTGTTGGAAAGAGACTACTAACATTAAGTTATATCTCAACTCTCTGGAAGTCTACTATAAACTTATCTCTATCCTAAGCAAATTCCAGTACAGTATTGTAGAGTCTTTTTTCTTTTAGGGAAGACTTATTCCAAATTCATGAATGTTCTTGATGATCACAACTTTCAAGATAATTCTGAATGAGACAACCTGTGCCCCCTGCAACCTTTCGGTGAAAATAGTGGTAGAATTACTGGTAATGTGAAGTCAAAATTCAAGCTCCAAATTGAAGGAGGCCTCTATGTTTACATTTTATTACCAAACTCTAAAAGACATTTTTGTAAATATAATCCAAATACAGATATGTCTGTTGTGATGTGTTGACTTAGGAAAGCAGATGCAAATATTTCAGTTTATCATACCATGCTAGTTTAAATTTATTCATTATTCTGTAAAGCTGCTCCCATTTTTTTAACTACAAAGCAAGGTAATAGAATCCTCTGTTTATAGAATTCCTAGACACTTAGCTGGTAGTGGGATCACTGAGCTGATTTGTCATTTTGTTTTAAAGGTGTGTATACTCAATTTTTTCTTTAGCTACTAAAGTGAATATTGTCCCCTCCTTTGAGGAGGAAGGAATGTTTTATACAGTACTTAGCAAGTTAACATATAACATTGTGTGAGACTTAATTTTCCACTACCACCTCACTCTTTCAAAGAAAGGAAACCAACCCCAAAAGTTACTTTTCATTGTATATATGTTAAAAAAAGCAGCTTGTATTTTTGGGATTTATGACCTAGCAATGTTCTTAAACTAATCTTAGAAACTAAGTGGTCTTGCGGACAGTGTTCTGCATTGGAGTTAAAGGCCTAGGTTTTATAATAGTCACCTTAATCTAAAATACTAGCTTGCAGGTGGTTTTCTGGGGGATCTTTGTTTCCTTTTTGTGTGGCTTTGTTTACTGGAACTGGAAGTTGCTGTGAGCTGGGATTGTTGTTTTATGTTACAGTGGGTATTAAATCTTCTTGGTTTGTAGTACTGTATTATGGATGGTGTGAATAATGCGTTAATTTAAGATTCTGACAGTGCCACCTTACAATGAACAGTTACTATGCGATGTAGAACATCACAATTGTGACTGGTCTTATTGGACATAATTTTTGTTTCTTCCTTAGAGTGAGACTGGCGTTAAAGAATTTCATATAGTGCAAGTTTCAAGTAATAGCAAGCACTGGAAGCTTCAAAAATCTGTTAAAATCTCTGAAGACAAAGGTGTGTATCTTTATCACCAAAAGGATTGCAAGTCTAGCTTCTGCCTGACAAGAACAGTTAAAAGAACATTACAAGGAGTTGAATTTGGCTTTCAGAATAATATATTTTCTAAAAACTTCATATCCTTTTCAGAAACACTATAGCCCTTCTTTTCTTAGTGTTTCAAGAAAACTATATTGACAGATAACTTTCAGACTTCATTAATTTAAAAAATGGGTTTAACTTACAGGTAGATTATTTCTGTGATGTAGAGAAATCCATGTCTGGGTTGGCTGATAACTGGCCTCACAAGAAATATGTTTCAGAGTTCCTTTACTTCTAGTTATTTATATCAGTGTTAAATTTAACTGATCAACAGAGTATTTGACAAGTGCTCTATTCAATTACTAGAAATATACCAGAATTACTAGTGCTGTATCCTGCCTTGGCTAATATAAGCTGCTAATTTTTGAAAAGGCTAACTTTCCTAGGGGAAAAAAAAAGTATTCTTACTGTATCTAACAAATGTTATATTTACTTGTATGCTGACAATTTATGTACTTAAAAATTAGTCGAGACATGTATTCCTCTTGTATTAATATTGAGAGTGAACCAGTCAGATAAACTGAATCTTTTGTCTTCTGTTCCTTCCTTCTTTCTCTGTATCTCCTTTATGTATTATGGCTCACTTCCTGCTCTAGAAGTATATGGAAGGGGTCAGTAGAAAATGCATCATCTTTACTACCATGCAGTTGCTCTGCTTGATTAGTTATGCTTCTTGAGTATCATCAGTGTGTTTATTTGAAGTTTAAAGGCTGACTTTTGGCTAATAAGGAAGGACTCTGATTATGTTGAGGGGGAAAAAAATCTTGCAATCTTTTTCTTTCAGATACTAAACTCGCTAGCAGGGAGCGAGCGAAGTTATGCTTTAAAGCAGTAAGGTGCAAAAACTCAGAAGGTAGGTTCTGTCCTGAATGCAGTTAACTTTTTGTTACTATTTGGATGCTGTATGCTGAAGTTGTGACTTCTCATGATCCTGAAACAATGCCCTCTCTTTTTATCCCTTAGAAAATTACACATTTGCAGACATTGTCTTTGGAAATGAACAGGTAGGTGAACGGGTACAACTGCATATTTTGTCTTGTGCAAGGTGTCCCTGTCATGTGCGAATATCATACTGAAAACCTTTTTTTAAAATTTAAAAATGGGAACAGTGCTTTCATAGTTGAGAAGTTGAGTTTTGCATGTCAAAAACTATTGGTCTTCTAGGTCAGCTCTCTTTGTAAAAAAGAGAAGGTAAGGTAGCATGGGCTAGTGGATGGTCAGGAATTTTAAGTTCCCAACTCCACAGCTGAACTACTTTGGGAGCACTCAGTGATGCTAACTTATTTGCCTAATGTTTTTCCTTCCTTTCCAACTCTTCAGAGCAGTTCTTTTGAATATTTCCCAGCCTTCTAGTTTTCTAGTAGAGATCTGTGGATGTCAGATTCTTGTTCTATTGTTTTTTCTTAACTTATCTTAGTAAAAATATAACTAAAATTTCTAATTACAGCTTATTCTAAAAATAATCTGGAAACCTTTAGTTTCCAGAATTTCAAAACTACTAATGTAGGTTGCAGTCAGTTCAAGGATTCTGTTTCTTTGATTTTTCTTTAAAAAGTTTAACATGCTAGACTACATTGCTCTCAATCTTTTTAAGCATACAGGTATTGTCTGAAGAAGAATCCTAAAACGATGATCTTGGTATAGCACATGCCTTCCCAAAACCTGATTAAAATAGGCTTCTTGCATCAGATCAGAAATCTACATTAGCATAGTGGATTTAATAAGCTGGATGTCAGATGGCTTGTTTTATGCTAAGTGTACACTTTCCATATTATGTACCCAGCTTTTAAAAGCTAGAGAAAGCGTACTCACTGCTATTTCATTTAATAGGCATATAAACTAAAGTTAAGACTAAAAATCTGAGGTAGATGATCCCTTTTTGCATTTTTAAAGTTGGATGAGCTGAATGAACTTCAGCTTTCTTGTAAGAAAATATTCTCCCCCCATTAGGGGGATGGGGGCCCTCCCTTCTAGACAGTTAATCCAAAAGCAGATTGTCTCTCTTGGTATGAGTATTCTACTACTAATGTAACAATTAGCAGCTCTGCAACAGCATATTCTGGAAAGGCTAACATTTTGGAAAGAAAAGGGTTAGCAAGATAAGTAAGAAACTTTGACTTCCCGTCTTCAAGTATCATTGCTGTCAGTCTTAAAACCACTGCTTCCTTACCAAGCTTTTGGTGTTGGAAAAGCTCAGCACAAATGGTGACAAACAGCACAGTGCTTCTGACTATGCCACTTGTACATGGGGAATATGCTGTGCAATCTATTATCTTTGCTATTGTTAGCAAAATGTATGATCCTAACTTTGATAAATAATTTTAGCTAACATGAGGAAAATACTAATAAGCAATGACGACTTACATCTGAGTTTGAGTTAGTTGGACACTTAGGCTCTCTCCACTACACTTAATTTATCACAGTAAGCTGTTTGGTAATAATTAAAGACCTTATTTCCAAGTTTGGTATTTGCAGTGTTAGGCCAATAATCTATTGTTCTGTTTCCCTATGTTACCTTAGACAGCTCATTAGGTAGGGCTGATCGCTAACAGGACAAGCATGGAAAACAAAATGTGTGGTATCCTGTAGGTTTGCAAAGGGAAGCAAAGCAAGATAATGGAACTGAAATCCTCCAATGATGAGTTGTTAGAGTAACTTGTGTCAGCTTGCATTCTGTTCTGAGAGCACTCTTGCTTTTTTTTCTTGCAGATAATAAGTTCAGCCAGTCCTTGTGCAGACTTTTTTTTTCAAAGCTTATCCTCTGAATTTAAAAGAACGCATGTGCAATCTCATGCTCATGCATCTCAGAGGGCTGTGAAACAATCATTTGATGAGACGGTCAGATTGATACAACAATGCAGTGAAGTTGATTTGAATATTGTTGTACTGTGGAAGGTATGTATGGTTGTGGCCTTTGTGGTAATTTGGCCATGAAATATGACTGTTAGAAAATAATTTAATATGGCATCCTGAACTTTAAAGCACACTCATGCAAAACTTACGGATGATTTTTTTCCCTGAAGACTTGCAAATGAACTAAAATGGTGTCAAGAAGCAAAGACAGTCTTAATAGCTGTTACTGTAACAAGTAAGCTTAAGTGGTTTTACATTACTGTTGTGGCTTAAGCCCAGCCAGCAATGAAGCACCACAAAGCTGCTTGTTCACTCCTCCCCCTACTTGGTGGGATGATGAAGAGAAAATACAAAGAAAAGCTTGTGAGTCAAGACAATGACAGGGAGGGATCACTCACCACTTATGGTCACAGGCAAAAGACAGGCTCAACTTGGGGAAAAACCAATATCAATTTAACCTATTACCAATCAAATGAAAACAAGGATAATGAGAAGTAAAACCAAACCTTAGAACACCTTCCCCCAACCCTTCCTTCCTTCCTGGGTTCAATTCCACTCCCGGTTGTCTCCACCTCCTCCCCCGGCAGCACAGGGGGACAGGGAATGGGGGTTGAGGTCATTTCATCACATGTCTCTGCTGCTCCTTCTTCCTCTCTATTCCCCTGTTCCACTGTGGGGTCCCTCCCACAGGAGACAGTTCTCCACAAATTTCTCAATGGGTCCCTCCCACAGGCTGCAGTCCTTCATGAACTGCTCCAGCATGTGTCCTTCCCATGGGCTGCAGTTCTTCAGTCACAGACTGCTCCAGTGTGGGCTTTCCCATGGAGTCCTGGCCATTTTAGGGGGCATTCCCCTGCTCTGACGTGGGCTCCTTTCTCCCTGGGCTGGAGGTGGGCATCTGCTCCCCTGCTGCCCTCCATGGGCTGCCTGGGGCCAGCCTGCCGTTTGCCCACAGGCTGCAGGGGCATCCCCTCCTCTGGGGCACCTCCTCTCCTCCTTCGCTGACCTCAGTATCTGCAGAGGTTTTCCTCACTTTCCAATCCCCTACTCTGCTGCAGGTTCCCCTTAAATCTGCTCTCCCAGAGGCACTACCACTGTCACCGATGGGCTTGGCCTTGGCCAGAGGCAGGTCCCACTTGGAGCTGGGGAAGCTTCTAGCAGCTTCTCACAGGAGCCGGCCCTGCAGTCCCTCCTCTGCTACCAAAATCCTGCCACACAAACCCAAAGCAATTACTCTGGATGCACCCAGTTCTTATAAGTTCTCTTAAAAGAGGCAGTTCTGAAATCTTAAATCAAGAGGTTTGTTAATACTTGCATTTATCATAGAACTGTAAGAGTGACCCAGTCTGCTTTGAAGAGGAGGATCTTATTTACCAGAATACAAATATTTAGTGGAAATTGGCGGTCTAAACTTCAGTGGTTGTCTGTGCTTGTGAAATTAAAAACATACACATAAAATAAATACATGTCATGCTAGCCTTTAGGTTTTGAACAGTACAACATCTTCCACTTAAGTCAGGAGGAAAACACAGAATTACTGATTATGAAGTTTATGATTGTTTCTGGTTTGCTAATGTCTTTCTATTATATTCTGTAGGCATATGTTGTAGAAGACAACAAGCAGCTTATTTTGGAGGGCCAGCATCATGTTGCCCTTAATACAGTTGGAAAGGAGGCTTTTTCCTTTCCTCAGAAGCAGGTAATCTAGTGTGACGTTTTCCTTTACAATTGCTTCTTTCCCGAAATAGACTTGATGTGTTTTCTTGTAAATAAGTGGAATCACTTTGGGTGCTTCTGTAGAATCTAACATCAGTTGTGTTGTTAAACGATTCAGACTTCAATTTTGATTAGTCATCTATTTTGAAATAGCTAGGATCAGTTTAAAGATGAGAAAAACAATATACAAGTAAGTATACTGCTATGCAGTTGTTGGAGTGAACTGTTCTGTGGTATTTCAGGGTAGAACTAGGAGCTTATTAATGGTATTAAGTCAAAGTTAACAATTATTTCATAACAAAGTTCATAGTAAAATGGTGGTGTTATTTTTGAGTGTTACAAAATCAATTTTACAGTTTCTACCACTATGCACAACTTTAAAGTGACAACCTGTAGTGTAAAATGTTAGAATAGCAGAAATGCTGGAGCAGTTAAAAAGACATTGAGAGCTCCATTGGAATTTATCAATTAATAGCATATTATTTCACTTTGAGGTTTATAGCCTGTCTGATTGTTCAAATAAAATAGCATCTGTAAGAGACTGGTGGATGTCTCTTGGTACATGAATCAGTAACTGCTACGGAAGCTATATATATGTTTCTGTAAAAACACCTATGCTGTATGCAGTTAATGTGTGTGAAGACTAATGTGCAAAATAAAAAAGAAGAAAAGTCTTGTACTTGTTTAGTTTTCTGCTGAGCAGTACATTGCTGTTCCTTCTTGCTTGGGTGCCGTTCTCATTATGTTTTGACCAATGTTGCAAACATCATATATAGCTTTTAGTGAGCTCTTACTCAAAGTTACAGCAAGTAGTACTATACATTATTGTTTTCTTGACAACATTATAGGACAAATATGTCTTCCTGTAAATATCATGCTGTAATATAAGTAGGGAATTACTCTGAAGCTGTGCACTTGGCTTTGGTTTACCAAATAATACCTTTAAGTATTTTTACATCATTAAGATGATTTTTCCGCTTACTTCTTTGTGCTGTGAAATACATGGAATAGGTTGAAAGGGGTATGAGGTTTGAGCTAAACTGGCTGGTGTTCTTTGGTGAAAAATAGGAAAATTTTAAGTACCAATGTCTGAAGATAATTTTTTCACTTAACACACACCACATCCTGCCCTGCTCCAGAAGAAGCCTTTGTACATGTGGACTCAAGCTGTGCTGAGTCATACTAGGCTATATTAGTGCCAACTCTGGTATTATTTTTCCTGTCTTAAGGTGTATGTAGAACAGTAGATCACACTGTAGACATCTAAAGTTAGGAGAGAAAACACTATGGACTTCTACTTTTGATGTCATTGAAGTCTGATACTAGAAAATGGGTGGGAAAAGAAGTAGGAACGAATCACATCTGCATCCTAAAATAAACAAATGACTGAATAATGCTAGGGGTAGAAATCAACATTTCTTGATTGCATTGGAACTCTAGTTGTTTGCATCAAGTTCAGTTACAAACTAAAAAACTAATTCTACCACCAGCAATGAGAAGAATCCAGATGTACTTTCAATTTGTTTTGAGGAATACATGCTACTATTAGCATTCTTTGTCTATAATCTGTTTCTCATCAACTGTTATTACAACTATGTTCAAATAGATGCTACATTGGCTTTTCTGTTCACTTTCTTCAGCATAAGGAACATACTTCCACTGAAGTATTCTGTACCTTGGTTGGAAGCAAAAACGCACCTGCATTGTGATGCAGTTGAAATCTGGTATAAGAGTAACGGTGGTTGTTTTTAGTAAATGTGTGAATTCTGTGTCCTCATGGTAACCAGAGTCCAGATTTAACTTGGATTTTAAGAGCCTGTAATCTCAGGGCTGCTAAGGATTAAGAAATTTCATATGCTTACATACTACTATTTTTTTTTAATTGGCACTTTATACTGTGAGGATCATAAACCCCTCTGAGATAGGAGGTGAGGTGTAACAAATCACGTGATTTGAGACTTTGCAGCAGTTTACTTCATTCACTCCACACTTAAGAATTAAGAGAATCCCCAAAATAGGATGAAATGAGGCTAGGTAGAGAAAATAATATACTTAATAGATTAAGGATTGCATATCATCTTTGAATGATCTTTTTCTTGCATTAGACAAACAGTGAAAAGCTGAGGGGGGAAAAATCTCAAACCCAAACATTGCTTCTAACTTAATGTTTTCAGTATATAATTTTGTGACTTACAATGTAACATTCAAATAGTTTGTCTTGTAAATCTGTATTTATTTTCTAAGTTATAAACAGGGCTGGAAACTCTAGACTGTTCCTGAATGTCTTGTGCTGACAGTATAGAAGTTAGTTGTTTTCTGTGGTCTAGACAGCAGAGGGAGATGGAGATGCATGCTTTTTACCAATGCATGTTGGTTACCCGTTCTTAAATGATAGAGGGCTGCTCAAATCTGAAAAAATGAATTTATTTTCAGATTCTGAACAGGGTGTCACCTAGGATACAAGAGTCCACTCCCTGCATTTCTTGCTCTGTTTTATTTGTTGCTCCTCTTCAGCGACTTTCTTTTTGACTTGAACTGCTTCTGCTTCATGCTGTTGGAGTAAGCAGAGGAATTTGTGTCTGTCTGGCAATACAGCCACCCCCAACCAAGAACAGTCTCACAATAGACATGGAGAAAACAATGATGAATTCTCTCTGCACCTCTTTTATTTTAATTTTTTTAGTCCTCTAAGAAAAGTCTCAAATCTTATCTGAATTCATCAAATAACTACACTGAACAAATCAAGGTAGCTTGCTTTATATTTTGGTTATTCTGTGTACTGGTTGGCTTCTGTTGCTTTGTGAATTATAGTATATCTCAGACTAATTCTTTGCCAGCTTTTAAGAATTTATTTTGGATTTATAGAAGTTTCTAGAAGTTTTTGGGGAAACAAAGCTACAGTAAAGCACTGTAGTAGAAGAGCAGTAGATCTGTATTCGCTGGCACCATTATGTTTCTCAAGTTCTTCCAGCAGTTGTTGGTAGATTGGTAGTTCGGTGCACTGATATAAAGTAGTCTTTGTCATACTTCTAAGCTAAGATGTTAGACTGCTGACTGAGATGCAAGGACAGGTGGTTACTTCTGCTTGGTTCACTGTGGAACATGTAATGCATACAACAGGGATGTGGAACAGACAGCAGGATGTGATTATTCCTGTATTACAGTAGCACAACTTGTCATACCATTTGATAAAATCAAGATAAAACCTCTGGTTTCTGTAAAACACCAGTGGGACTTGGTGGAGGCCGAAAAACTTTCTCTGGGTAGAATTTCTGCATGTACCAGCATAAAAAGAAAGAAAATAACAGTGAAATTCTATACAAATTTCACTTGGATGCTCAAATCCATGTGCTGCCTTCCCATGTCTGTTCAAATTAGAATTATGAATTCTAAACTTTTTTCGTTCTATCCAAGAAAATGATAACTATGACGTTGATGCTTACTGGTTTTCTGTCATTAAATATAGGGGGCTTTCTTGTTTACACTGCAGGGTTTTTTGTTTAACTGTATAGCACTGCTTTTGAGCATAGGTTACTGGATGTAGACTTGTCAGGTTACGTGATGAACTACTTAACATCTTTATGTTCTAGAAGTTTGGAATAGTAACATATAATATGCTGAAGGA
The DNA here is from genome assembly GCA_026212715.1 of Elanus axillaris. Lineage (NCBI taxonomy): Eukaryota > Metazoa > Chordata > Aves > Accipitriformes > Accipitridae > Elanus > Elanus axillaris. Next base: position 6,429,894 of record JANZLQ010000029.1, on the reverse strand, counting down.
ACACTTAAAGAATATTGACTGTTAAATATTTCTTTGTTTCATATAGAAAGCTCTCTGAATAATCCTTTCTCACTTGTATTTTTGAAAAAAGAAAAAATGGCCTTTTGCTAAAGGCAGGAAAAAATGCTAAATATAGTTTATTTCTTTGAATCAGAAATACAAAAGGCACCACAAAGTCAGTATTTTATAATTACTAGCAACCATATGTGAAGAATAAATCACATAAGGTGTTAAAGTGAATAGGTCTGAACAGATGTGTTGGCAGTAGCTGTTTGAGTCCAAGCTGTAAAAGCCTCACTAATAAAAATTAGCTGTGTATTTGTAACTAATGGCCGTTCTTTTTTTGACAGCAATACCACTATGGGTTCTGTTTCTCTTCTGAAACTTGCTATCAGGAATTGGGTTGTTTTAACTGAAGGTCAGCTTATGATTGCATCCAAAATACAGCTATTCTGTCTCTTGTTCTTGACCCCTCTACCTTAACTTAATAAAAGGACAAAAACTTCAAATACTTTAAACATCTATTCACAGTCAGGGCTGTTGATCGATATTATTTCTTATTGCTGTCTCCCATATTTTTCTAATCTGGTGAATTCAATCCAAAAGACTCCAAAGGAAAAAGTACTGTGTGATATGGTGGGATGGAAGTAGTAGTGTGGAGCTGGGGCATTTGCCATGCTTCTGGTTGGCAAAGACTTCACACTGGAAGGTGAGAAGAAGTCTAGTAGAGGCTTGTCACTTGGGCATGCTGGTGGTTTGGGTATAGTACATCCATACATCTGAAACACATTAGCATGTGAGCCTAAACTTAATTTTGACTGAAGTCTGGATGAGATAAAGTGTTTATGAGTGTATTTTATATCAGGTGTACTTTTTTTAAGATACCGTCTCCATTTACAGCCCTCTGTTTTCATTGTGAAGTGGTCTTGTAATGCACAAAGTGGTTACCTTCCAGGCAGATTTAATCCAGGTGTGCTCCAGGACTGCATGTGATGTGCTTCTGGGCTGCTCAATCCATCCTGTGGATTAGACCAGTGCTAGCCCAAAGTAAAATCCATAAAATGCATGCAGCATGGATGCAGGCTTTTTGGCAGGGTTTCACTTTGGAGATGATAATTTTTAGTAACACTGCTTCATAATCTAGATGCAGCTGGGTGAGGCAGCAACAGTTTGGTTGGAAGTAGGAATTTCTGAAGGGTAGGAGAGCGTAAGGTTTAAATAACTTTATTTTTCCTAAGTGAATTACTGGAAGTCACATTTTGTGCTAGTTCAGAATTTTTTTTTTACAGAACACATGGGAAGGGATACTTGAATCAAACACAGATTGTTGTTGGAATGGATTTAAGACTTTCTTTAAACCAGATTGGTGGAAGGAAAGCAATTCTTAAGGGTAATAAGAGCTGAAGTGTACATTCTTCACTCTGTTGTATCAATTAATGTACCAGTTACTGTACTGATTTGGGAGGACTGGCTTATGTAATTGTTATGAATGAAATATTCCAAATAGCTGAAAAACTACATCTGCTGCTTTACCCATTGATGGACTGCAAAGCTGCGTATTGATACTTGTGTTTTCAAATGCATTATTACTGGTGTCTTAGTAAAATGCTGTTCCTGGAGTTGTCATTTCTATAGTTAGGATCTAGAATGAATACGGATGAGTCACATGGTGAAGGAAATCAGCTTAAAACTGAAGTTTTGAAATGGGAGTTCTCTGATCTAAGATGGGAAAGGGAGAAGGGCCCATCACCTAAGATCTCGCTTTGTCTCGCTCTTATTCTGTTGCTTCCATATATTCTGCTTTCACTTAAACTTAGTGTTGTTCAAGAGTTTCCTGTCTAGGTTTTCTTCTGTGCTGTGCATATTGGTCCCTCATACTTGACTGAGCATGTTAATAATCCTTTTGGTTATGTGTAACTTGTCATTTATTGGGCAAATATGCTGTATTTCCATACAACTTGCACATCGAATTGCAGTGGCTAACATTTTCTGATGTGTTTAAGAGCACATTGACCTAGTCATTGATAAGATTGTTTTAGAAATTAAAACTTTAAATTGTCTAATATTATGTAGAAAATCCTTTAAAATAACTGTGTGAAGATACCATCACTTCCATCCATCTGATAGAAAGGAAGAACTTTTCAATTTCAAAGTGCATTCTAAGAGATTAAAGAATGTATTATGGACAGACCTGTCAATTACATCTATCGGATAATGCAAAAGATGCTTTGAATGTCGTAAATGTTGACTTTGCCAGCTTCTAGCTTAGTGCGGTTGCAGGAGATAACCTAAAACCAGTGTAAACGATTAAGATGCAGTTTCAGAAGTATAAGTAGGGATGCTATGTAACTTTGTTTCAAAGTAGCAAAACCTCAGACTCTAAAGGTCTTGGTTTTTTTTAACTACTGAGTAATGAGTATGTTGAGAATTCTTGGAATTATCTACTTGGAACAGCATGCTTGTGTCTAGTTTTAAGTATATTTGTTTGAAGCTGGCCTTTGTAGATGGCTTGGGGTGGTAAAAAGCTTTCTAAAAATAGAAACAATTTTCTGAGCACCAATGGCACAGTTTGTGGGTCTTGGAAGGTAACTGTGGGAGCAGTGCGGTTCTGGTGCTACTGCCTGTTGTGTGTTTCTAGCAAAAAACCAAAAAGCTTAAAAATGCAGCTATAAAAGTTAAAACAATAACAAAAAGCACACCTCCACCACCCCTGCCCCATGCAGTTCTTACAAACACTTATGATGAAGTCTTTCAGTCAAGCTTGTCTGTACCTCTACCAGTATGTATGGATAAGACCTTCAAATTATACCTTAACCATTTTTTAAAGGGAGCCTTTGCTGTTGTTGTGGCCTCCTTGTGTGCAGTATATGGTGCTTGCTGTCTATTGGAGCCTGAGGCACTTCTGGAGACTTTGTGAGGAGCCTTAATGGGTCAACAAGCAGACATTAGATGTCAAAACTTCTCTTTTTGCCTTTATAAAGGCAATACTATATTCAGGCTGGTATTCTAGCAGTTCAGCAACAAAATACCACCTGTTTAATTCTTGGTTTGTTTTACTTTGTTTCTAAGTTTAAACAACCAAAAGTCTTGAGGCTGTTATCTGCTTAGTGCATGTTCTTGAAGGGAGGGTATGGGTGCCTGAGTAGGTATGGGTGTCTTCTTGTAGCCTTGATCCAATTTCCCAAGCTCCAGAGTAGGGCAGGAGTTTAATGCACCCTTAAACCTAGCATTTCTTACTACCTATTGCTAGGTAGCTCCCTGATCTGTATGTGTATCTTCCTGGTTACCATTTGGAAGTACTTAATTCTCTCCTGAAACACTATATGAGAGAATCGCGTACAAAAATGACATGTCTTAGCCTTTGTTCTAGGTACACAATTACAAAAAAGCCTAGACTTTGAGTAGCTGAACTTGGAGATACAGACATCTTTTCTGAATCTAGCACCCAGAGGCTGGCTGGAATTTTTAGCTCTGTGATGGTAAATGGTTAATTTTACTGCTTTCCAGTCCTTCAGTAGGGCTGTAATACTAGAACTAAAGGTCTGAAATAGTAATGGCACTCTGTGCTTTTATCAGGAAATGTTTCTGCTGCATTTCATGATGTTCTTGTCTGTTTGTAGAGATAAACCTTCGTATTTGTCTTTTGTAGGGTTTTAAAAAAATACTCGGGAATTCTGATTGGGAGGACTTGGAACAGGTAATTGACTTTAGGGCAAACTACAGTGTATAGGGTATTGAGATGTTGAAGAAGGCATTGAATAATTGGTTGGACTGTAATTTGAGGGGAAAGATCAATTTAAATGAAAACCTATAATCTCATCTTTGGAGGCCAGTGTGTTTCATGCTGTCAGTTTTCATCAAGTTGGATACCCATTGGGTAGGGTGGAAATACCAAATTAATTCATCACTTAAAATATGTATTTCATTGTTACTGTGAAATATGTATATTTTTTTAATTCTCAAATTACTTCCGTATGCCACCCCCCACCTCTTCCTTTCAAGAGGAAAGACTTGTAAGCTTGATAATACATTCGCTGTCTTCCTGGTATTACGAGCACAGGCAGTGACCGAGACATTCATACTCCCAGTGTTTGTTATTTTGAGTCAGGTTTTGTTGCCTATAGTATTCCTTTTCAACTTAGAAGGCACAATCCACCACCCTTAAACAAAAAATATTACTTTCTAACACTGCATTGACTTATTGGTGGCTTTTAAAAAGAAAAAATCTTTCATTTGCTTTTAGTAGTCGGTCATACTTATTGCTGCAAACTTTTTTCTTTTAAGGTGGACTTTTTGCAGAATAGATTCATAAGGGAATAATGAAAGGCAGCTTCTCCCCAAATAAATCCTGTTTGCAAAACAGGTTAGACTGATACTGGACAGAGTTACAGTAGTGCTATAATGCTGGATCAAATGCAGCCTGATTGCCTCATCTGGTGTTGCATCTCTCTGTATCATCTGACTTATTCTGCTTCAGAGATTGATTCTGCCCACAGGGTTAGGATGAATCCCAAGTAGTGTGTCAGTGCTTGTCTTGGGCTTTCAGCTGGGGACAAAGGTAACTTCCATATCTGCAAGAGCTTCGCATACAATTTTTAAGATATGCTGCATTATTAAATCCTTCTGTCATTGTTAGTGTGTTCCTATAAACTTCTGTTTGCTTTACTTTGGATCTGTTTTGGGAAACTCTGCTATTGGCTTTCCTGTTTTGAACTTCCTAGGGCAGGTGATGGAATTTTTTTTTTTAGGTGCAGCTGCTGAATAGGGAACTGTGTGAATGCTGTCCCTTTTTCTTACAAACAAAACCAAACACTAACAAACCACTGCAACAATGGCATGCCTTTGTGAAACTTGCACAGGTAGTGTTTTCACAGGCAGCTGTGAAGTCTCTGTCTCAAAAGACAGTAAGGATAAATCGTATCAGATCCTCCTCTAGCACACTTAAATAAACACATTGGAAAAAACTGTAAGCTTCATGATGATGTAGGTTTACTTCCCTGGAGTTAGTTTGTAATGGAAAACTGTAGCTTCTGTGACTGGATTTCTTGTGTTGTGTTGCACAGTACCTTGTCAATATTTTAAATGTTGCTCTGAATTTGTTTCAGGAATTACCAGAAATGGTTCTCTTGAAGTTTTTTCGACCAGAAAACACACCAGTAGCTGCAAGACCAACACCAGAGCAGCTTTCTAATCTTATCAAGACAAGTCTTCATTATCCAGAGTCTTTCAATCATTCTTTTCATCAGAAAAGGTTCGTTCAATGTTTTCTTTAGAAACTTTTTTGAAATATTTTTAATTTGACATAAATAATGTTGAGAGATGCTATGTGGGTTACGATACAGAAGATTAAAGTCTGGTGTGCAAGAGTGAAATCTTGCTCAATTCTTAAACTCACTGCTTCAGAGTTGTATAGGTAAAATGGAAGTTTCATATATAGAAACAGGCTGTAATACCACAGTTGACAGTTTTAATGTTAACTAGTAAAGTTACTAAACTTGCTGCAAAAAAAACCCCAAACAACTCTGCTGGCTTTGTGTTTATTTTTGGTGTCAGAGTAAACAGTGTGACTACTTTGAGGAGGTAGACAGAAACTGGTACTTTTTAAGTCAAAAGAACTGCATATCTACATCATCTGACTTGCCAAGATTAGCTGCACTTGGTTCTGATTTATGTCAGAAGGAAAGGTGGTAACAGTTTAGATCACTGGGCCTTGTCTCCTGGAAGAATATCAGAATTAAGCTCTGTCAAAACCAGACTGCTAGAGTGAATTAATTGGGGCCTATGAAAGCCCTGAGGCTTTCAAATTACAACGATCTCAACAAAGCCCTCTGGATTCGTTTCCAGGTATGAAGTGAATTGTACTTGAAACATAAAGCTACCTAGTTAGGTTTGTGTTTTTATGAGAACTCTACTGTGTTATACTTTTTTCTAGAATTTCAGTTAATATAAGTAAGTGGCCAAAAGAAAGGGATTTCTTTCTTTATAAAACTCTAATATTTAAACATTTTATAAGGTGGCATATTTTAATGACAGTTACAAAGCATGCATTATTCTAGTAACAAGTTCATATCTTGTTTTAGTTGCAAATTGTTCTTTTCTTGCTAGTCAAGTTCAGGATATTTAAACTGTTAAGCAATGGCAAGGAATTCCAGTGACAGAAGTAATTTTTTGCATACATAGAGCTGTTTCAACTGCAGTAGTTTGCGTATCTGCCTGTGGATATATTGGGGTCTTTCATGCTGCAGCATTTATTATAAAAACAATCATACTAATTGTGAACAAGCAGAATATCAACTAACTGTATTAGTTTTATTCCGGGTAAAGGCTTAAATTAACACCAAATGCGTATGTGCTGTCTGTTCCATTTGGGCACTGTTCTGGCTAAAACTTTAGGCCAGGTGCCAGCAATTACTCTACAGAAGACAGTGCAGAAGAAAAGTATCTAGACAAAAAGCACTAATCAGTGGTTTAGAGTAGCATAGTGGACTATGTTATCCCATTCTGAAATGTCTTGTGTCATAACAGTAGATTTCCTGTAAACTAGGTGGTATTAATGATTTTACTAGTCTTTCTCAGCTGGATAAAGGAAGTTGGTAACTTCATTTGGCCCAATCGAGCCAATGTTTTTTGCCTCAATAGCTTTTATTATAGAAAACTTTAGTCAATGTAAAGGATTATGTTGCTATGTTCACTGTTGCATAATAGACAACTACATGTTAATTTTATATTACTTGAAAGTTATTTTAATTATTGAAGAGTATAATTAAGACTATCCAGAGTAAGATTTTTTTCCTTTACTATTGAACTATTTCTCTTTGCAGCCTCTGTCTGGTACCTGTCACTCTCCTACTTTCCAATTGTTCCCAGGCTGTTGTAGATGTAATGATTGATTTGCGGCATAAAACAACAAGGTAACTTGTGAATATTAATAAAACTAATTTTTGAGAATGCTTCCTAGTTTTGGGGAGTGTTGTAGTCTTTTAATTGTGTTGAATATCTAGTACATGACTTTTAAACAGTGGCTTCTTTCATAGAATGGAAGATGATAGAGTAAAGGCTTCATACAGTCAAATGGGAGTCTAAGTCAGTGCTCAGTTTTACTTTGCTTCCAACTGTTGCTAAGACAGGACCTTGAATTGTGGCTTTTGAATAGTTAAACTCTGCAGATCTTTTCTAGGGAAGTGGAAATGCTTTTGAACTAGTGAAATATGAACTTCAGCAGCCTTATTTTATTAAACATATGTTGTGGGGTTTTAATTTTTAAAATATAAAATAATTTGTAGGAAACTTCTGAAGTTTAAACAGGTACTTCCTCATGCAATTTAGCTTAGTATAAAATATCATTGAACTTCAAGTATTTTTAAGACTTCACTTAGGTTTATCAGTTGATTCTTATGACTGGCTTTTTGCTTAGAACTCTGGTATTATGTACAAAAACATTAGCACTGAGGAAAAATTTTGTTAATTGTTTCTAAAAGTTTTTCGAAGGATTCTGTAGGAGAGAGAATTCTCTACCATGATACACCATTGTTAACTCTTCCACATCTGTTAACTCATATTTCAGGTGACAACAGCTCACCCCTGCCCCCCAGTAGACATAATGCTACTTAATCTGCTTACCATAAAACAGACTCTGTGGGATCCCTGACTGAGTGGAGGGAGGGGGAAGGCAGATTGTGAAGGCATTGAGGTAGGCTTAGGGGGAACATTTGCCAACAGTCTGTCCAGGCAAGTAAGAAATTAAAAAGCCAGGGCTTAACACAGAGGTTCAGAAATAAAAAACAGAAGACTTTTAAGTCTGTTTTGTTTATCAGCTGAAATTAGGAAGCTATTCACTGATTTGGTGTGTTTTCACAAGATGGTCATGCTTTGTAACAGTGTTGTAAGACATGACCTTTTTTTTGAAGCTGCATTTAGCATCTTGATAAAATGTTAAATGTAGTTTTGTCTATACCTATGATTGCAACTGTTATCCTTTCAAAGTCTAGCTTTGTCTTGCTAGAAAAACCTTGATCTCTTACAGATAAGGGTGCTGATGTGGGAAACCAAGCATGATGCATTTGGGGAAGGCAGTCTTAAGAGAAATTATTGCAGGCAGTAAAAAAGACTCTTAACTTCAAGTCATTGAAGATGACTGATGGTGGGCACTATCACATCCGAAGACTGCCAGAATAGTAACTTAAGTTTCCAATTCCTGGCTTTTAAAAAGAAGTTTTTGGAAAGCATAAACAAGTGTTTCTTTGTAAAGGGCCAGTGATGGACACACAATGCATTCTGAAATCTTGGGGAAAACTTGCTGTTGAGGGAATAATGTAAACTGGTATGTATGCTTTGAATACAGAGAAATAACTTTGTTGCCGCCTTTTTCAGCCCAGAAGCACTAGAAATCCATGGATCTTTTACCTGGCTTGGGCAAACACAGTACAAGCTTCAACTTAAAAGCCAGGAGGTCTGCAGCTTGCAGCTGAAAGCTTGCTTCGTTCATACAGGTGTCTATAATCTCGGAACGCCCAGAGTATTTGCCAAGCTAGCGGACCAAGTTACTTTGTTTGAAACGAGTCAGCAGAACTCCATGCCTGCACTGATTATTATCAATAATATCTGACCACTTCTGAAAAATATCACTCTAAAAGACAAAATAAATGGGATTCTTTTCTTATATTGCTGGTTGACATTTTGCTGCAGTTTTTGGAAATAGCACCTCAAACATCTAACTTGTTACTAAAGATTATGTAGGAAAGAAAAAAGTAAAATACTCAGATGACTTGTCAATTTGTTTCTCAATGCAAACGCACGTTGGACTGAAAATATGTTTATCCTTTTATAATGTATTTCTTCTCTGGTAATTAAGATATTCATAACACAAAATACTCTAACTCCAAATCTGAACATATTTGTATGTCCTATGCCCTGTCAAAAATGCAGCTTGACTGCTGTTACAACTTCCAGCATGGTGTGTTAATATTTGTGGCTGTATTAGGATATGGTTCAGGAAGAAACCCTCATTGGCTTTTTCCTGTCTGAAGCCATTAGTCATGATAAATCCCAACCTTACTGTGAAGTTCAATAAGGTGTCTCAAATCCATTTCTGTTTCTCAGTTCTTCAGTTTAAAATTTTGGTTTGAGTTTTCATGTTTATGGAAACTGGTGATGTTTCAAGGTTTACATACAAGTCCCACCTAAGGTGTTTCAGAAATAATTCCTTCAGCCAGTTTGAGTATTTTCTCATTCATCTCAACACAGAATGCACTATTTCACAACCATGAGATTGTCATTTAAATTGTCACTTGCTTTATTATGTAACTATAACAATTGATCTGTTTTAAAAAAAGAAAAAAGCTACTCAAGATTTTCAAGAAATGTATTATATTTATAACAAATGTACTGTAAATAGAATAAAACATACACCATATTCACTGTATGGACTTGTGGCCTTTTTTCCTTCCTTTTTTATACAGCTGTAGCAATTAACAGGTGCTAATACTGTATATAGATTCTGTACTGTCTTCATTCTGGCCCTCATTGCTCAAGTGAAGTTCCTGGCCTGTTGCCGCATACAGTGTTGGTGTACATTGAAACTTGTACAACCCCCAGAATTCAGCTGTCTGAGATATCTCAATTACTTGTTCTTAGCTGGGGATTTTTAATTTGAATAAAGGCTGCTGAACGTAGGGAAGACTATGTGATGCAATCGAGTGCAGCAAAACCAGCTAAGGGTTAGGAGTTATGGTTTATGATAGGTTAGCTGAGTACAAGGGAAATGGAGCACCTGAAGAAACCTAAGACTTCTGACAGTCTGCTGTATCTTGTGGCTGAAGGTAATTCCTTTATAGGACATTGACTTAGGAAGCAGTATATCTGCCTTTAGATGCCTATTTTTCTTTTTAGACAAGGTTTCCAATTTTACTTGTATGCAGTACAACTGTATGACTGTCTCCCAGTCTTAAGACTTCCTGAAAAGTCTTAGAACTGATTCACAGCACAAGACCTTTTGTGGTTATAACATCACTGTGGATCATGTTGATTTATCAACAGAATACTTGAGTATTATCTAAAAATAAATATATTGCTTCTAGGGGTGAGGGTTTTTTACTGCTGTTGGGCAGATTGGAAGACTACTCTTTCTAAATGACTGTTGCCATTGTAGTCTTACACTAAGTCATCAGTCCTCTTTTCATCTTGGAACTCTTAGGGAATGAGAAGTTGTCACTGATGCCATTCAGCTATCCAGCTGTAGACCACAATTTTCTAAGTCACAGTTGGTGTATTTTTAAGACTTCTTCAAATACTCAAGTGGCACAAATCATGTTATTCTGATAGAGGATGTTTCCACAAGAGTTTTGTGAGATATGGGTTGGAACTTTAACTGCTTTATTTTTTTTTTTTCAGCCTGCCAGAAGATACTGGTAAGAAATAGTATCTCCTGTGTTATGGAAATTGCACTCTTGTAAAGAGCAGGCTTGACTAACAGTACAAAACTAGCAGGCCGTGCTGTCCTGGTGGCTGGTGTGTTACTTGTCAGTGATCCTAACTTTCAGATTAAGTAAACCACCATTTGCCATTTCCATTAGTGCTAATTTAGGTAAAAAACTGTGATAATACACATGTAGCTTGGCTTGAAGGAAATACTGTGTTGAGACTGACCCTTCTTCATGTTTCTGAGAATGTTTATAGGGTTATGATGAGCTAATGATGTGGAAAGAAGCTAAAAGAGGTAGAGTAGTGTTTTGTTCAGTATGGGTAGAATCAGCAGCCTCTTTAGTGATGCAGTTTTGAGGTGCTTTTCTATGTTTGTGTATCTAGACATGGTTTGGGGGTTTTTTGTATGTATACCAAGTATTCCCAAAGAGTTCTTGACAAGGCAAAGCTCAGCAGAATGGGCTGTCAAGCCTATTATAATATTAAGCCAGACTTTAATTTTGCTATAGACACAATATCATGTAGCTAGAAAAATCCACCCCAAACAAATCAAACTTTTGCTTTCTCTTCACGCTTAGTGAAATCTCTCCTTTTATTTTCTTTCCTTAGGTGGTCATTACAAAAATACTGAAGTCTTTAACTTGTCATATTCTAAGACAACTTACTGAAAAGCAGTATCTGTCACACTAACTTCTAAAGCTTGGAATACTGTTACAGAACAGTGCTGTCATCCTGTGTCCAAGCAATGACTATTGTAACCATTAACTTGCTTTATTTCCAGATTGGCACTGGTTCCTTCGTGGTGCATTGCTCATGATGCACATTATGCTGTGTAAAAAGTATGGAGCTGTTCAAAATGTATTGGCATGTCAGAGCAGAAGTTTATTATGTGGCTGCTTAGGGGAGGAGCTGGCATGGAGGTAGAGCTAAACCTGGCTCCTTAATGAATTCTCACATGGAAAGCTGTGTGCCTATGTGTGGACCCGCAGAGATGATGAAAAACAGCTGTATTGAAATGAAACTTACCTGGTCTTGCTGTCAAGCAAGTAAGTATCTCTGTAAAGGCTGAAACTGGTACTTGCAGAGCAATACTCCTTCATAAGAATCCTGTGAACCTGCTGCAAGGCACAAGAGCATCCTGATGCATCTGTCACAGCAATGCTATAGCTCACAGTAGATCAAAATACTGCATCTTACTTTGAGATAGCTAGAACAAGCCCTCAAATATTACTAGATCCAGGGGATCTTTGTTGGTTTTAGCGGTCTAATGAATTTTCATTTTTTACTACTTCTGTAACATAAACCCATGAAACTTGCCAAACTGGGGTTTTTGGTGAAAAGCAAAATGCCCAGTTTCATTCTGGGCATGGTGGGGAGTTTGTAGATAATTTAGTCTTGTGTTACATAAAACACAGAAGTAATTACATACATCGGTAGACTTAAAAGTAATTAGGCTTTTTATCTGAGCTGTGTCACTAACAAACTTGGTCCTAAAAAGAGGTGAATTCTGCCCTCAATTTCTTTCTTAAGGGCATGCACTAATCCATCCCGTGCTACAGGAATTCAGGTGGTTCTAGGCTTCTTTGCCAAAAACTGGTGAAATGCTTCATTGGCAGATTACTATTTTGTGCAATGCAAATTTGGAGTAATAAGGCTTTATAGTGTTTTCAGTAGGCTCTGAATGTGATACAGAATGCATGCAATATTTATGAAGGCATAGTTTGTGAATAGAGAGAATACCAATCTGTGCAGCTGGTGACTTTTACACTTTACATCTCTTCCTGAAGTTTTGAGAGTGAATTCTAATATTTGAAGCCATTGTATACATGACATCCATAGTATGGCAGCTAAATTGTTTATTTACATGCTATTTTTCCACTTGCTCTAGTAATTCAGCCAGCCTGTTCTGTTTCTTACTCTTCTATAAAACAGCAAAAATAATCTTCCTTGGTTAGTTTTCATATGCACATTGAAGTAGGATGACTAATACTCCATATATTTGTAGTTTGCTTACAGAACTTGTATACATTGACTAATACATGTGACTTGGCAGTATCTAGTGGTGTTCTGCTTGTATGAACTGTCACATCTCCAAAGTACTTATATTAAGCGCTTTATTAGAGAAGAATGCCATGTGGAGGTAATAGAAGTGACTAGGTGGCTGAATGGTACAAAAATTCAGCTTAAGTTGCTTTGAGTTCTGCATGATGCTATCTGACAAGGGTGCCAAGAAGGCTGCCTGTCATGAGGAGTTAGAGGGAACGGGCTGAGTGTGTCTTGGGAACGAGCAGTAGGAAACTCAGCCACTGGGAAGGGAGGGAGGAAGAGAGGAGCAGAGTTGGACAGAGCTTTCCAAGTGAAAACTGAGGGTCTTCACTGTAATGAAAAATAAGAATAATGTCCAGATAGTGCCTGCAGGCAGAGTGATTACCAAGGGAATGAACTCAACTGCTGCTTTTTTGAACCAAGAGGACCAAAATCTGGCCTTTAAAAAGACGGTTGCTGTCACTCAGGCAAACAGAATGAAGGCGTGCAAACTGGGCAGGGGGGTTGAAAAGGAAGGGGCAGGTGTAGAGAAACTGTGGAAAGAAGAGGAATGGGATCTCACAGTTTGAAACCACACAAGAAGGAAGAAACTGAGCAGAGCAGCACAAGAGAGAGCCCTGGCGGACAACAGGCAATACTCATTTGCAAAAAATGCTTAAAAGTCTGCCTGCATCTTGAAGCTCCATTTAATTTGTTGTTCAGGTTCTTAACCACAAATTCTGGAGTAATTATAGTTGGTGGTTACCAGAGGAGGTGAAATATTTAATTATTTTGTGGGCAAGCAAAGACTGCTTTTAATGACTCACATGCAGTTAGACTGGCCACCAGTATAGCAGAAGGAATGCCCAGAATCTCCCTTATAAGTTTCACAAAAAGCTCCATTTTGTGCTTCAGTTACAATATTTACCTGAAAGGAGACTTCTTTAATTATTCTTACTGTTCTAGGAGATGACTATGATGTTATAGCAAGATCTTGTCCCTTTTCTGGTCTCAAGTGTCAATCCCCATCTACCTTCTCAAAAATAGTAGCAATCATACTAAATGCAGTATTCCCCTTGAATTGTGTACTTTAGAATAAAGATTTCTTAGGATCTTAGAAGGACTGGTTATGCTGATACAGCTGTGGAGTTTTCAGAACTTGCCACCTTATCTTAACTTGTAAACTAAACTCTTCTATGCATCGAAACAGGAAAAATAATCTTAGCTTTAAATTAAAGTTTAAATTACTTATAATGAACTCAAATTCATCTTTAATCTCTCTATCTTAAACTGTTATTTAAATCCTGTTTAAACATTCTGTGTAATGGAATAAGGTCTTAACTAGCAATAAATATGTAAAAGTCATATACATTGCAAATTCACAGGATTCTAAAATAGTTGTCTGAAATAGGCAACAATTAATACTGCTTTTACTGTAAACTAACTTGCAGAAAAACCGGCCATTTCCTTACTATTGTGGTTGATTTAATTTTAATTGACTATTACTGTCCTATTAGAACAAATGTCTACCAAATTACTTTAAATACATAAGAAGTCCATCCATACAATAGATTTAGAATTCTACAGTATGCTGGGCTTTCACAGCACAGTTATTAAGACAGGTGATACTCTCTTGATACTTGGCAGGCATGAAAAACTATGCTTTCTGTAGGAGTTGGTTACAACTTCAAGTTTGGAAGTTTGGAGATAATTGGTCTTTGTCACACAGCCTGAACTGATACAAATTAGTAAGAAATCCTCTAAAGTCCACTTAATTTAAAAGTTGTTTCCTAAAATTAAATTTAAAAGCTGCCATGTTTCTGAAATCATTCACTTGTATTGGAAAGACTTTTAAACTATCTCTACAGTGAAACAAGTAGGGCCTAGCCACCTAGGGTCAGTGAAAAATTTACAACAGAAGATCAGGGAAAAAAATATCTAAAATTATCTTTTTTCAATTTTAAAATAATAAAACTTTAACTTTCTAATTAGAAAAAAAACATTAAGCCAGTTTCCTAGTTTCTCCATGGCATTTTCATAACAACAACAAAAATATCTGAAATAAAGGCAGCTTCTCTAGTTAGATTTCCCAGAGACTTTCAAAAATTCCGCTTAAAATACTTTAACCTTTGCATCTCAATTTTTAGAGTGATAAACGAGATAGGTACTATCTTGTAAAAATCAAAAGCAAAGTCAGAAAGACTGTCAGTGATGCCCCCAAATGTAGGTAGTTTGTGGGAAAAGCACCACAGACTGAGAAGGTTACGGATAAATCACAGTAACTGTAAAATGTATCCACTACACTGGCTTTAAAGATATATAGACCATTACAGGGAGGGAAAATGATCTTATTTTTATCTCCATCAAGAACCTGATACTTGACTGAGGGCCACATTAATTCAGGTCTATTCCCATCCTTACAGCTCATGTAGTTTCCTCTGGTCCATGCAGGATTTGGATCTGGAGACTGTGTTCCTCCGGCAAAGTCCAGCTTTGAGGTTGAGAGATGCAGTTGGCATCATGTGCAGTGAAAAGATAACTATATTTATGCATTCAATTTATTTCAAATAGAACAAATTCAGCAGGGACATGCTCCTGAAATCTATTGTTTTCCCATAACTTAAAAAACTGGCATCCAAGGATTTTTATAATATACCAGCAGAGGATGTCCCAGATTTGTAAAGTTATATTTGACCTGTAGATCGTCCTGCTGTATATCTTTTCTGGCAAGAAAGTGTGTGTCTCGTATGTTATGGCTGATTGTATAACTGAAATTATTTCTCAGTCCTGCTTCCTGAATGAGGCCTTTGTCATGTGCCATTATGTTTTTTACAGTTTTGGTATGGTTTGCAGGTGGGCAGGACACTGCAACAAGCGCAGTCAGGGGAGCTGCATCAATACAACTGACTGGGTTGTCAGGGATATCCACAGTGACAGTAGAGATCTCTCCATCATGTATGCTGTCACAGAAGTCGGTGTCTGCAAATTCAGAGAAATACCGCTGCTCCAGAACTATTTGCAAGAGGTATTTGGTGTTTCCACCATATGTAAATCCCACTTCTATAATACGTTGCGCTGAAAGCCAGCACATGGGGGTTGTTCACAGTCACCAAAGGAGTGGGCCTTTTGCCTGGCTTGGGCACAAATACAGCTTTCAAAGTCAGACTTTCATAACAGAACTTGTTCCCGAAGTCTCCCCTGAGGATCTCCGCAGTGCAGAACTGCTGAGTTCTCCAGACTGCTAACTGCAAGTTGAGCTTGCGTGTATTGGAGTCCTGTGCCTGGGTGAAATTGCTAATCACAGAGCTGAGTAAGGTCAGCCACCCTCTTTCTTCAAACAGCATCCCTGTATTTTTCAAATCTATGCTCTCAATCTTGGCAATGTGCACTATGCTAGTGATCCGGCCGATGCTGCCCTGGAAAAGGTGTCTGTCCTGAGTCAAGGCTGCAATCTGGGAGCTGCTAGCAGTCACAAGTAAGAAACTGCTGTCAGGGAAGGAAGGTAGTGCTTTGAAAAGTCCCTGAGGGCATAACAGTCACTTCTTCCACCATCAAGCCATTTTTGGCAGATATAAGCAAAGTCTCTGTTGTCCAGAGGGTGGTGAAAACCCCTCAAGGCAAGATTTTGCATATGCCAAAGCTTAGCAAGGCCTTTGGGCAGCAGGTAGAAGGTGGACATAAGACTTTTTGGTACCATTGTATCTGAAATAGGTCTGTGCTGCTTTCCCTGCCCCATCCTCTCCGCTTCTGTCTGTCAACGGGCCAGTCACGGCAGAGGAAATGAGATAGCAGACCCCGAGCAGCACTCCTTGCTCTCTTGTACGGGTCTCAGCGTGTGTAAACACGTAAGACCCACCCTGTGAAAGGAAGACGTGGCTGTCAGAGACTGAGCGCCTGGTGTTGTAAGCACAAAGGGTCCGTCTGAGCTCCTTGCACGGGGGGTCTCTTCCCACATAGCAGCGGTGGGTGTTTGAGACTTCAGACACGGGGGACGTGACTCCCACTGATGGGACTCCCCCCATCGAGGCTCTTGAAATACATGTAGACTTGGCTGCTGGCCACCACTGAAACCCTGTCCTTGTGCACGAAGGCGATGGCACTGATGGTGTTGAAGGTGAGGCCTCCTTGGCTTTGGGTTCTTCTGGGATGGAGAGCAGGAAGAGGCTGCTCTCAAAAGCATCCAGAGTGATGAAAATGTCCTCCCGCAGGTACACGGCCACCTTTGGCTCCCCCCCAGGCCATGCCCCTCACAGAGGTGCTGTGGGACCTCACGTGGCTGCCTCTTGCTGGCTTCCCCCAAATGCGTGGAGCGTTCCAGCCATGTGTGGCTGCAACCCAAGCCTCCCCCGTGGCCCACAAGCAGAGTGACAGACAAACCTCGGCCGCCAGGGCCCAGGCACCATGTCCTGGGTGGCTGAGGGCAGCGGTGGCCGTCGGGGTGGGGCTGGGGCTGCCCCAGTTGAGGCTGCATGGCCGTTGGCCCGCTCCCCCCATCCGAGAGGCTTTTCTGCCAACAGTCATGGAGGGCGAAGGTGGAGGAAGCGATGGCGACCACTCTGGGTGCTGCTAAGGGGCTGGCTGCCGTGCCTTTCAGGCCTGGGGTGGGGATGGGCCAAGGGGAGGAATTTTAGAAGGAAGAGGAGCCGCCTGCAAAGGGTTTTTCTTCAGCAGGTGGGTTTCTTCTCAGAGCTTCTCTGCCATTGCCTGAGCACAGGGAAGGTATTTTTGTTAAGCGGCTGCACTGTATGGCTTCATTTCTGGGTGGTGGTCAGCAGGTTTTTTTTAATGTGAAATTAAATCTGTATAAACCTGTGATCTAAGCTTAGGTTTGAGCGCAGCCTTTGCTCTCCCCTTGCAGGACGGCCGCGAACGGCTGGTGCCGGGGGTCTGCGTCCCGTATCTCACGAGGTGACCTGGCGTGTGTCCCTCGTGTTCACTGATGCCGAGGACAGCAGCACCGTCCATCTCGAGGCCGTGCCTTTTCATAATCACACCTAGTGATCAGGTAGCACAAGGGAGCCGATGCAGGTTAGAAACCTGCGGGTCTAGGTAAGGATTTTATCTGAACCATTGAAGGGGGAGGAGAATGGCCCACAACCACGCTTTTTTTCTGGATCTTACAATGTTACCAGCTCTCCTTCAACTGCCTGAAGCTTAAGCCTTGTCTGAATTAATCACTAACCATTGCCATTAATTGCAGAGAAGAGATGGCCGTCCTTGGCAGGGTGGGGTGTTTCTCCCTCCAGCAGCACTGGGGCAGTGGTGCAGCAAGCAGAGGGGAAAGGGGTGGCATTGCCCAACCCCTGGAAATGGGAGGTGGGAGATGAGGCAGGAGCATCGTATACCTCTCCAGTTATGCAATACTTTTCTCCTGGAGAAATATCGTTAGTGCTTCTGTCACATTACTATTCTTCATGTCTTTTCTTACGCCAGAGGCAGGTTGGAAGATTGCTTGATTCTGCTATTGCCTACTGTATTCACTGAGAATTTTATCAACAGCTTCGTGAGATTTATCTCCACTGTCTTGAGTATTGAATTCCTGTCTCAGGTGCCGTGGGAAATACATAGAAATTGCATTGCTCAATATAGGTGACTGCTCTCCTTCAGTGTCCAAATTAAACGAGTTGATCACTGCTGCCATCTAGTGCTTTCTGCCTCTAAACCTCTGTTCTCTCTCGGTAAGTGGACGTCGCTTTTTGTGTTCTCAGCGCTGGATACTGGCGGTGCCAGGAGGTCCAAGGCAGCTGCCACAGGCGAGACCGTGGGATCTAGGAGTCTCTCGGTCAACCTCCGTCTGCGAGACAACTGAGGAGCTGGCTACTGAAGGGACCAGGAGGTCCTACTGCTGTGGAGACCGTGGGTCTGGAGGTCGGCCAAGAGACCCATCCACGTGCGCGCGTCTCTGTACGCAGAGCAGCTGGAGATAAGAAGCTCTAAGGGTCAGCTGCTGGGTGGACTGCCTGTCTGAGCCAGTCGCTGGAGGGATCCTCAGAGCGAGTGGGTGTCTGTACGTGCGTTGGCGTGGGCAGGAGGGCTCCTGGGCACCAGCACCAGAGTCGGCCGCGGCGGTTGGGTGCTGAGATGCCTGTGGCTGGGAGGAGACCAGGGATCCGGGGCCAGCTACTGGGTAAACCAGGGCTCTAAAGGCGCTTGCTGCGGTACCCATGTGTGTGTAGCTGGGAGCGAGGGGGTCTGCATCAGCAAATGGAACCCAGCTGCGGCCCTTGGGGCTCGTAATTGCTCACGTGTCAGCAGCTGGGCAGACCTGGGATCCAGGGACCCGCTGCCGGGCGCCCTGAGCACGCGAGGCCAGCTGCTGCAGGCATCCACGCCGTGCGTGTTTCCCACTAGCGGACCTTCGTCCTGATAAGCTGTTTGTGTGGCTGCTGTGTTTTCTTTCTGTTTTGATCGGTGGGGCTGGCCGTGCATAAGGTGTGTTATATGCACATATCCATGTGTGTGCCTCCTGGGAAAACGTGCTCACTCTCACTACGGGCTGAAGCCAAGAACGTGGAGCTGCAGCAGCCTTGCCTCTACCAGAACAGATTTCAGCAGCTTCTAACGTCATTTCAGTATCATTCAAAACTTCAGGTAAAAGAGGGGTGGGGGTGGAATGTAGGGAGAGCTCGGTTCTATAATTAGAAACTTATTGATAGAAATGTTGGAGACCTATTTCTCTCCCACTGAGTCCTTACCCAGAAAGACGAATAGTATTCTTTATTATGCTTCATGTCATAGGTCATAGATAAATATTATTGACTCTAAGGATTCAAGACTTGAAGCTAACAAAGGAAGCGAGCACCAATTCATTTTCAGTTTTGACTATGACTAGGTTTTGCTCAGATACAAATTCTCTAGTGACCTGTGCCTTGAAATGTCAGCTTTTCCATAGTGAGGGCTATGTGTTCCTTGGTTAATGTGCTTTTAAAAATTTTAGTCCTAGCTCTATTTACTAAGTAGCTTGGGACTCCTCCTGGAATTAAATATCTTCCTCAGGACCGGGAAGGTCCTTAAACTGTGTCTACGAGTGCAATTTCTTAATGTTTGGGAAAAGTTCTTAGTATTAGGAAGTGATACTGTTTCATGAAACAAACTCAACCTCACTTTGATTCCACTTTTGAGATAGGGTTTTGCTAAGTTCAACAACAGAATACAGAGGTTCAGAGTAACTATTCTTTGGCAGTTACTTACCCTGTGTGTTGGTCCAGAAGGAACACACAAGGTGTCAATATAAAAATAGAAGAATTTTCACTTTCAGTGTTCAGATTTGTTGACAGAGTTCCTGTTCAGTAGCAATAATACTCCATACCCATGGCTTGTGTGGGTCCCACTGCATAGGTTGCATTTCAAGCTGTTATCAAATAGATACTCTTTCCATGTATAACACAGAGCCATTTATGTATAGCATGCTTGTTAAGATTAAAAGATAAATATAATCAATTATTTTAGGTTGTGAGAAACGTTCTGTCAAAGTGCTAGAGTGAGTGGAAAATACCAGTGCCTTGGGGAGGACGATAGTGTACAAATAGTCTGATGAAAATGAAAAAAAAACCTTTTTTTTATGGTTTTCATTATTTAAACCTGAGATCACAACAGCTACGTAATGTGAGGAAGCTCAGTAATATACAAAGCTTTTTTACTGAAATAAAGCAAGCTTTTCTTCCACTGACTAAACCACAAAATTAACACTTCTATTATTCTTCAGCTGCAAAATGCAAGTACGGCTGCCTTACTGAAATCAGTTGCCCTGCCAGCGAGACTGCTTGGAGGAGAATGGAATCATATGTGGTACAATCACGGCTATGCTCAGATTAATGCAGACAGACTTTCTCTTCAACTTTGTTCCTAAAGATAATCACAAAACATAAAGCCAGACTTCCAACTTTACTTGAAAGATTTAATTTTAAAGCTCATCTAATTCAGTATCTACTGTGATACAGAGCTGTCTATACTAAATTGTCATCTAGCCCAGGTATCAAAAGTCAGGTCTCTGAATTGCAATGGATACAGTAGAGACTCCTGGATGTTTTTCACTTATTCTAATCTTACTCCAGTGAGATAAGGGATTATTTCTGAGTATATTAATATATAAAGATGGCTTCAGTAATGGAAATCCACTGAGGAAATGTCAGCCTTTCCTCACATGCACATTGTTATTTCAGTCATTTGAAATCTTAATGTTTGCTGTCTTTTCAAAATTACCCTTGAATAATTTCATGAACAAAATTAATTCTATAGAGTAAAAACTAGACTGGAATGGAAGACAATTTTTTCAACACTTCTGGTTTTAAAACCATGAATGCTGACTAAATGTATTCCAGGACTGAGTGATTTCCTGATCCCATTTAAATCAAGATTTATTTTACTATTCATTTCTATCAGTTTACAGGAGTAAATCATTAATTTGTAAAATGTCATGCGGCTAATGAGTTCTGCTAATTGCTTTAGTGGTAGCTGGAAAAGTAAAAAATTAACATGGTTTAAAAAATGTTGCTTATAGACTGTAGCAGTGTATAAATCAATTCAGCTGATGCTTGCAGATGTTATTCTTTTGGGTTTTCCTCTTCTTAAGCTAGAATAGATGTGGTGTTCTCCTCCTGGTAATAGTGGCATAGTTCCTTACTCTCTTTCCTCCAGGACAATGAAAATTCTCTTTAAAAAAAAAAAGACTGTACCTGTAGATTTTTACTTACTGAAGGAAATAACTTAGTGATAGTCTTTAAACAGGTGCCTCAGAATCCCTAGGTGTTTAGAAGCCCTAGGGTGAAGGAGATATTTCTGTAGGTTTAGGAGGTTGCAGAGAAAGTAATGGTCGCTTCTGACCAAGAAAATAAATACTTCTTGAAATTCACGGGCAAAACATTTCCTTCTTCCTATCCTTGTGAATAAACCACCAGGCGATATCCCCAGCTTCCCCCTGTCCTCTCCGCCGGGGACAGGCCAGAGGGAGGGACAGGGCTGTGCCTGGGACACGGGCTCCACTTCCAGCTGCTGACGCCCAGGGTGCCATTAATGAATGACCTTTGCTGCTGCAGCTCCCGCCTGCGCTCTGGGACCCAGATGAGACTTTGAGCTTTTTCTAATGTGCGCTGCTGGCTCTCCTGATGTCAGGGAAGCACTGGAAAACACGATCCGAGCATGCCAAAAGCTCTGCAGCCATAAGACAAGTTTAAAATAAACCAAAATAATAATGAAAAAATCCCTCCCTCTTGCAAAGCCGTGGGCAGCTGAAGGCTGCTGCTGGAGAAAGGAAAGGGCAGTGGCAGCTCAGAGACTTCGGGCTCCACGTGGGAGCGGTGGGAGGCATTTGAGGGAAGAAGACTCCTTGGAAAGCTTTCCTGCTGTGACAGAACCGACTGAGCGCATCAGTCGAGCTAAGGAGACAAGGCTCAGGAATCACAGCTAATACTGTTTTTTTCTTCTTAACATCTGTCCTTAAGGATCACAGTTTTTATGCTCCAGACCACAGAGGGGAGATGTCACTGCCTCAAAGGTTTATGTTCTGTTTCTGGCTGCTTTTCAAATCCACTCTCTTCATCTGTAGGTCAAAGAAGCCCTAAGCATTCTGGATGCATTGTATCCTCAGCCACACTAAAGACACGATTAAATTTAATTATTCTTTTATAGACGCAAATTAGAGGAGAATGTTTCTTTAACTTATTGAAATGCCATTTAGAAAGATATGTATTTTTAGAGTAATATGTAGAACTTTTTCAGTAACAGAGCCGTAAAAGATTACAAGGAGATAAGGAATATTTTATTGTTACTTGTCACCACATTTTTTCCTACTAGGGAAGAGGGTTTTTTTCCTCTGCAAGCTAGAGTTCAGAAAACACGAGTGGATGCTGAACATAATCCTCAGAAAAGTTTTCTTCTATCCAAAGAAATACTATACTTTTGTTCAGTATGTTATGTAACTGGCTAGAATTTTTCTGAAGACTTGGTGGGTATTTTTAGCATTTTACAATATCTTTTCTGAGGGTGTGAAACTTGACATTGGTGAAGATTGCCATGAAAATACATTAGTTTTCTTAGCATTGAGAACTTCCCATTTTTAATTTTAATTCCTTTTAATTTTAGTTCCATTTTAATGGAACTCCCCATTTTTAAACCCCTTTCAGTGAAGGGCTTTGCACTGTGACATGCTTCTGTTACACAGGACAAATGAGAATGTATGCATTAGGATGACAGTGGGAGGGCAGGTATGTAATGGAAATCTTCATCACTGCGCTGCCATCTTCCTCACTTTGGCTGCTAGGTATTGGTGGAAATCAGGAGCCATTGTGAAAGAGCAGCTTCAATGCATATATATATATATATACACTTATATAATTTTTGTCTTCTTTTGTCTTGAACAGAAACTTTACAAGGAAAACTTGTAACTGTAAGTGTATAGGTTTGAAACTAACAGCCTTTCTGTGAGTTGATGCTCTGCCTGAGCTGTCAGTGCTCTGTATCCCAGTGTGAGTGAGGACAGCGAGTGACAGGGAGGTGCCAGCCTTGCGGAAGCCCTGCAGTGCCAAGCAGCTCTGGAAGAAGAGTATCGGAACAAGAGCCCAAGCACCTGCTCGTTCACTGACCACATGAAACCATATTCTCAATCAGAGCAGTTTACCAAATAGAATTGTCTCCTGCAAGTATTATTTGATCCTGCTCATTACTGATGACCTGCATCAGCTATCTTGGTAAAAATCCTATATGCTGCTATAGACAGTTAAGTTTGTTAAATAGGTAATTATTCTCATCAGGGCTGTTTAGTCATGTATGGCTACTTAAGAATGATAATACAATTCCAGGACGGGGTTACTTATACAGTAGCTGTATGATGGCTGCATTGACCAATGCAGCATTTCCAGGACACTGAAATGAGAAGTAGATCCAACACTGACAGCACCGCAGTGGGCACTGGCTCCTGGCTGAGGAGAAAAAAAGTCAATATCTTCATTTCAAAATGCTGCTTTTACACATGAAGAGTGCAAAACCCAACTGTTTGACATAGTACTGCAGATTGACACTAGATACCACTGATTAATAGAGTCTTTGCATCTATGAAATGAATTGAAGTTTGCCCTAGTTATTTAAGCAGCAAGGACAAAAATCCCCAAGCTCTTTTGGCTTCAAATGTTGTCAAAGTCAAGGGGAGATTTGTCTGAATAAAACCAGAATAAAATCTTTTGATTTTGGACTGATAAGACATGATCATTCCCCTGCCTCCAGCAATTTCCCTTCTCTCTCCCTAGTATCTTCAATTATTTTTTTTTCTTCTGCTTATAATTCTTCATTTTTGGTATAGTTTTTAATTTTTTCATGGTTCCCATCCATGCTTTAAGTGGTAAAACAATACTAACAACACTTGTTTTAGTCAATGTACAAGAAGGAGGCTGAGATTAAAACCAACTTCATTATAGTCAAGTATTTTTAATGTTTCACTAGCTTACACTGCTCTTCTTCATGTTGTATGGGGATGTAACATTGTAAACAGACAATGTTCTCTGAAAAAATCAGCCATAGTGTTTATAAGATTTTTGAGGAAAAGTGGTTTGTTGTTGCAACCAAGAATTTTTAGAGGAAAATTCTTCACTGTGCAAGATTATAACAAAGCACAAAAAAGAACTTATTCTGAGCATAAATTATAAAATAGACAAATCAATCCTTTAATTAAACTGTAATTTTAATCCCCAATTGCCTTTTTCTCAAGGCACATTTTTACATTTTAAAAAAAATTTATTACATGTTATACTACTCAGAATGTACAGACATACAACTAATAACA
Organism: Elanus axillaris; assembly: GCA_026212715.1. Classification (NCBI taxonomy): domain Eukaryota; kingdom Metazoa; phylum Chordata; class Aves; order Accipitriformes; family Accipitridae; genus Elanus; species Elanus axillaris. The sequence continues at coordinate 6,405,677 of JANZLQ010000029.1, read as the reverse complement.
TATGATTCCTGAAACAGAACTGGCTTTTCTCAATTCTTATTTCACATTTGAATGTAATTGTTTATACTTGGTGTTAACTGTTGCAAAGGCACGGTACTGTGATATGTTTTAGATAAAACACAGTATATTTTTAGTTCAGAGTAATTTTTTTTCTTGTATGGCATATATGGCATAGTGATTATAACCCTCTTCAAACAAGTTCTGAAATTCTCATTTTAGTGTGTTTGTTCTTGAGATAAGGCAAGCTGTCACCAGACAAGTAAAAAGGGTCTGGGGGGAAACAAATAAATACTTCATCCCAACTAAATTTATTCTGCATTTCTTTTTGAAACATTAGTGTCCTGATACTGGACCTAAGAGGAAGTGATAAGGAAATGAGAAGTCTGAGTAGTGATCACACTTGGGCTCCTAAGAAGAGAAAAGGGTGGAAAATGGTATGTGAAAAATAGTATAGATTTACTATTTGAAATCACCTATTCCCACTTTGTTACCAGAATGGAAGAAATAAAGATATAACTACCATTCCTCAACTTGGATGGGAACAGGAGATGAGCATAAAAGCTTTGGGTTCCCTCTCCCTCCAATTCCTGCAGAAATATCAGGAAAGAACAGTGGTGGCTGATAATATCTGGTGGCCATTTCTGGCAAAACCTGAGGAAAAAGCTGATGGAGCTTTTCAGAAGCTAATCCACTTGTATACATTTAACTTGTGTCTTATTACAGAAAGCCTCAGGATTTTAGTTGTTTTGGAGACTAAATCTCTATTATCTTTTATGTTGCTTTAGAGAATATTAAGCTGGAGATTAGATGGCTTCCAGCAATGGCTGATGGATAATCACACAACTCTTTTTAAAATTGCTGCTCATGATGACTGTCTTCCATAAAGACAAAATGAAGCTGGCAAAACAAACCTAAAAGTTACTGAAGGAGAAGTATTTGTCTTGTGGTCCATAGAAAAACCTGAGGCAGGCAGGGTTGGGGCAGAACTTCAAAAGGTGAAGGGGCAGATTGAGAACCAGGGGAGGTAGTGACTTTCTGGGTTCCTGGTATTCCCTCTTTACTACATGAAGAGGGGAAAGAAAGGTCTCCCTGATTTTTCTTTCTTTTTTTTTTTTCTTGATAAACCACTAGCATTCCATCAAAGTATTACTTCAATTTAATCATCAATGAAAATCAATCCAAATTTCCTGAATACTAATTGTTCAAGTCTAAAGTGACAATGATAGGTTCCTAGGAAACCCAGTTCTCTTCGAAGGTTCTATTTTTGGAGGGAAGAGTGTATTTCAGCTACATATTATTACTTTGCCAGGAATTGGTATTTTGTTGAATCCTTCTGTGGAGATTTTAGACAGTTGCCAAGGTCCTGGAAGGACATAAAAGGAGAAGACACTGTACGCTAATCTGTATCAGAAGCAGCTGAAAAGAAATTATCCTTTTAACAATAAGATGATGTTGGTTTTGCAGTATCATTTAACTTTGTACCCAGAATATGCAGTAAACAAAACACAATGCAGCACTTGTGTTGACGGGATTTCTACCTACTAGGAACAGTACAGTAATAGGCAAAGGTCTACATATGAAGAATGCATCCTGAATCTCTAGGAAACTGCACAAGGATGCAAGCAAAAACTAATCTTGTGTGAACAGAGTTGTCCATGGGAACTAAAGGTGAGAAAAGGAAAGTCAAGGTTTATTAGAACAGAAAAATTATTTGAGAAATGAAATTTTATTGCCAGAATTAATATCCTAAATGCTAGTGTAAAGGCTGGATGCTGGGCTTTGATTTGTACTATGGCTGCAGAATGAGACTCAAATTACAAAAAAACAACCTACAAAAGAAATATAAGATTAAGCTGAGATCTGATACCCATGTCCAAACATGGGGATGACATTCCCCTCTAAAGACTGTACAGTCTGTGGGATATAGGAGCCCAGATACCACACCATTGACAGCAACAGATCTGACAGTGGAGAAGGACTTCCAAATGATGGGCTACTGATGTTCAGATACTGGCTTAAAGTTATAGCATTCACTAACCCAGGACAGCTACATGGATTCAAATTGAAGAAACCCAAAAAGGCAGAGCACAGCCAGTATGACCAAGAAGTCATTACGGAGTGGCACGTATATATATATATATATACACATACACTTGGAAGTGATGTGTAAGCTAGAAGCAAAAATATCCAGTCTACAAGCAACAATACAAAGGATATGTGAAGTAACCAATTTGTGCTTCAGTAGTACAGCTACCCTAAGAAGAAAAAACGCTACCCTGTATTGAGTGGGGATGTTAGAAGTTACAATTAAGATGAATGATGTGATTAGCCTAGCCAAGAGATGCATGCTGAAGGGTGGCAGCTGTCAGCCATTCAACTGGTATTTTTTCAATTAATGTTTTTACAAGACTGACCAATTCATTTTCACCTGGATTGCTGAGCCATTTGCAGGGCAATCCCCACAGTCAAGATAAACAGCAATATATGACTGGAAACGCCAGTTACGTACACTGAGACATTTCCGAGTGCTGAAGCAAACCTGGGCTGTTGACTATATGTAGTTAAAGAAACAAGAATAGTTGTTAGGAACAGAAAAAGGTTATCACCTACTTGTTGGGGAGTAAGGTGGGGCACAGATAATCACAGGATAACAGAGATTTTTTTTGAAGGAAGAGAGTCATGAGTTGTATCTAGTAAACCTAGAGGTCTTACTGACAAGAGTGGTCAGGAAATAGAAAATGGAAAAAAAGTGCTAGGCCCTGATTCAAACAACAGTAGCGAACGGTATTGCACTGTATCATATGGCTCAGCACTTAAGAAGAAGCTGTGCAATGGTATTTCCTCCGGGGATCCAGAAAAGCAGTGGGAAGAGATTCAGCAATAAAGGCAGCTGGAATACTGATGTCAAAGGCAGACAGGCTCGGTTTGCCTCAGCAGAGCTGTACCATTCCTTTAAAGCCACTCAAGGACAGGGATGGTTTTGAAGCCCTAAACCAGCCAGGATAGGAACAGCTGTATCTAAGGCTCTGCTGCTTATTAAACAGCCCCCCACAGCCTAAGGGAGGGAGAGAGCAAGACCTGTTGGAAGAACACCACTCTAAACCAATGGTTGCGTTGCAGGAAGAGAACCTTGGATAAGAGGCCACTAGCCCTGCGTGAGACGATCAAAGTCCAGCTGCTTATTAGCTACACCAAACCATGTCAATTCAACAGTACAAACAGCAGTGGAGTCAAAATCCCACGATGAAGAAGGACTGTGATGTTAAACTTTGCTTCAGTGAGCAACTTTCATTTTGTTTCAGATACAAGCTTCTTCCTAGGTTTTTCCAGGAATGTTCATTTGAGGTAGCTGGTAATTACTAAACCAGTCTGATAAGGATAGTATTTACACTAAAGCTGATGAATCTTTTGTTCTCCAGGAAGATAAGCTCTATTTAGTCTGGCTGCCCACAGCTGAATTCAATGGGAGTGGTAGGCCTAGATTGACAGATGCATTTAGGCCCATAATATTAATTTAGATAGTCATCGATACTTAGGGTTTTTTTTTTATTTTTAAAATTACATTTGAATGATAAAAAATGGTGCACAATGAATCTTTTTTCTTAAATCATTCCTCTCTTATATGTGTGAAGTTCTGTTTAGATTAAAAATCCAATTTCAAATAAGACTGAGCATAATTGTTAAACAAATCATTTTAGAGTAATTTTTAAAATATGTTGGAGCCTTCATTAAAACTGAGCGAAGAGGTTACACTTTTCTGTGTAGGTGGCTGCAGGTTAGCCTTAGTTGTAGCTTCAGTTTACCTCACAGTAAATAATTTTCCTAATAAAGAATGTTTAGATTTATGAGCATGGAGACTTTTCACCTTCTTACCTAACATTTTTCGCATGACAAAATTCATTATTGGTCTGTCATTTCTTATATTTTAACTACATTATAACAAAACAGATATCTTCTATGATACTAGTGCTACCTCACACAAATATTACACTTCTAATTGGCAGATTTTTACAAGTGTCTTCAGCCACAAAACAGGACAACTTTTGACGAAGTGCCCAATGAAATTTTATTGCAATATTTTATATCAGCAAAATATTTAGCCTTGTGAACCACTGCAGAAAATGCTTTTGAGGTCATAATCCACTTTTTCATGAATACCCTTCTAGATTGTGCTGTTTAAAAGTTACTGCTGAATGTGTGGTCGTATTTCCAAACTATGTTGGCACATACTGATACAGAAGAACAGTTTTTAAAAATACATTTTGTAGGCGCACATATTCTATTTCTTGCAATACATATCTGGTGCTTTAGTTTTTCAGTTTTTTTTGTTTTGGTTTGGTTGATTTGTTATTCTAAATCTGTCAGGCCCCTCTCTTCATCTTTAGATGCTTAAATGGTGCTTTGGAAATCTAGCTTCCTAAATTTATTTGTAGTACCCCAAAATCTTCAGTTTCTCAACTGTATGTTTCAGCAGCTTTTCAGTTATTCCAGTCAAGAAAAAAATGATGAGCACTGTTGAAAGATCCACACCAAATGATTCACTGCAGAATTTGTTGTAATACACAACCCTCTTCTGTGATAAGAAGGGCGTTTTCTCCCACGGGGAAGGATGCTTATTACTCAGAGAGGATGAGTAAGTATCTATAGGTCTTTTCATTCCACTTTGAACAATATTGTGTTGCAGTCTTTAAACAATAACTTCTTTATATATGAATAAATATTGAGCTTAAAATTGACACAGTTAATGAATAAAGTGACAGTTACATTAATACATTGTAACAGTAGAAACAATGGGGATATAGCCCATTCTTTTGGTCTCTGTTTCTGGGTTTTTTTTGTTTTGTTTTCTTTTTAAAGCTTGATTTTACTTTTGAAAAATGTAAAAGTGTCAAATCAGAGACATCACACAAGACTCTAAACCATACAAATCTTCCACAATGTATACCATTTTATTCTTGAATACTGCAGAAGACATGGGTAGGAGACTTTGATCCTATTAGCAGTGCATGAGTCAAGCTGAAGTCTGTAAGAAAACAAAACCTCAAGTTATGCCAATGGGATAGTCAGTTATGTAAGTGATTATCTACAAACATAGGAAAAAGTACCATTTATTTTACAAGAAACTAAGGTCATCCATGGCTAACTGGAAAACAGGGTTAGTCTGGCTCTTGCCAGATCTGCCTGCACCATTTTTGGTCCCGCATTACCTAAGGACCAGTAGTAAATATAAACTTGTTCTTCCATTCATCAAACATACTCAGCCCTTGTCCATCATGATATGATGTAGTTGTCCTTTGACTCAGGCTACTCTGAGGGATCTAGTGTGGGTCCATGGCCTGATTCTTTGGAGCACATCACAGTTTTTTTTTAAATAGCAATGGTTTGTTAACTGGTTAAAACTTACTAAGAAGTTATAGTCTCCTTCATCTTCCAGAGGGCTTTAAAAAACAGAATCTAACTTCTTTTTCTCTATATTGCTGTCCCAGAAGTTCAGGATGCTTGTTGGCTACAGCAATATCACAGTAAAAAGACTTGTTCTCACAGCGGCTGATTTTAGATATTTAACTTTCAAGGAAATGATTTAAACAATATTCAGGTTATTTGTATGGCCTTCCAAATTGCATTTCAAGAAGTAAAACTATGCAAAGGTGACTAAAAAATAGCAATGTTTGAATGCTATGTGCTTGATTTGGGTCTCGCATCTGTTTTATTCACATGAAATACCATTGACTTCAACTGAATTACTCCCGATAGAAAACTGAGTGCAGTAACCTCCTAACTCTGCATTTAATGAAGCCAATGGTAGATATTATTTAAATGGGTACAGCATCAGTCTCTGTTTGTGAAACAGCAGGGTGAAGGGAGGAGGTGCCTGCCCCATGTCGGATGCCTACCCTCTGCTCTGGCTGTTACTCCACAAATGCCTTGGATGCTGGCAAAGCTGGCTTAAACCGTCTGTACACTCCTGAAGCCATTGGCTTCTTTTTCTAGTTGTACAAGATAACTGTTTGGGATTCCTGTGGTAAATCACAGCATTAATTAAGCAAGGTTAAAAGGACTCTGCCTTTTTTCTCTTGTGCAATGAGCAGGGACCACCTGAAGCGGTTTCGCTAGAACGGGTGTGGTTGCACAGCAGCCCAAGCAGAGCCAAGGCTGCTGTGGTCCCGCTCTCGATGGGCTGTTCCAGGGAGATGACCTGCTGGCTATTACAGGTTTTTCATTGGCTTGAATTCTCTGAATCGCCTCGCTCCCCCAGGAGATGGGGCAGCTCTGCAGCTGTACTGCTTTGCATCAGCTTTAAACTCATGTCAACCGTATGCTGAGAAAAACACCCATGGCATCAGGGTCTTCATTGCCTCCTTTTAATGCCGCACAGCCCAGTGTTCAGTGACCACTGATAAACTCATTATGTATAGCAAGGATAGCCTATGGCTGTACCTGTACTTCCATCTGGTCCTCCTTCATTTCATGAAGGGATGAGGAACAGCTATTCAAATACAAGCTGAGCAGCCAAATTTCACCTTCTGCCTGCTGAACTTTAATATGGAGAGGCAAGCAGTGACTGCTGCAGCTGCAGCAGTTGGGGAGGAAGCTACATGCCCTTCTGTGGCAGGAGCAAGTAGTAAGGGTTACTAAGGTATGGAGAAGTAGTCTTGGAGATCAGAGAATCTGGAAATGCTCTGGTAACAACCAGTATGGAGGTACAGAAATGAAATATTTAGCATGCTTGTATTCTATGAACAGCGGCTAAAGAGTGCTTGCCTATCTGCAAGGTGAAGTTCAGAGACTGGTGATATTTTAGAGGCCAGTTGATGGAGTTGGTCAAGTGAGAACAGTTTCCAGGTGTGTATTAGCTTTGAAAAATAGCTTTGAGTTTTCTGGGAGATGTGCTTGTATTTGGGAATTGTATACTATCCCATAATTATGCTTGTAACATCAACAGTCTTCGTGACTTCTTGCTTTGTAGGAACAGGAAGGAGTTAATATAACTGCCTATCTCAATGGATGGAAAATAAAGAATGGAGAGAAGGCTTTGATTTGCATTCTCCTCTGTTTCACTATCATATTTGGACGGGAAAAAATGTGAACTGTAAAGAAAATAGTTGCAGGTTTTTGTACAAAAATCTGCATAAGAATGGTTTTAGGTACAGGGGCTTTTTTTTTTTTTAAATTTCTTGAAACTCTATGGCTAATTAGGAGCAAGAATTTCAGCTCAGTGCCTGTGAATTGTGGCTTAAAGGATGCTCAGAAACGATGCTGTGTGGTTGGTGGCTTTGCTGACATGCCACCCTCCACCGTCCTCTGCCTCAGTGCCTGTGCATTGCTCTTTTGGGGGCAGTTTCTATTTGCAGAGACATTCTGGGTTTGGCTTGAGCTGCAAGTGCTTGGTGCCAGATGTGGGTGTGGATGTGTGTGCACTACTTTTACAGCTTTCTTATATTTGACCTGGTGGCCTCCTGTGGAGCCTGAGAAGGCTGGAAGAGGTTGGCTCCAGCAGACCCCGGGGTAGTTCTGCTCAGGTGCCTGTGGAGACCCGGGTCCCTGCAGAGGCTGTGTGTGGGGCAGCCCTGCTTCCACTGCAACGGGCCTGAGGAGCGGGACCCCCAGAGCCCTTTGAGGCAACAGGGAGAGCCGAAGTCTGAATCAAGCGTGCTTTAGATCTGCCTCGGCTCTTATAATCGGATAGGCTGCCTCTTCGCCTCTCTGTATGCGGAAAGAAGGCTTTTAGGGATGGGCTTTTAAGAAGTACTGAGAACACACCAGTTTTTATGGTGAAGATAGCGGCTTTTGTTTTGTTTGTTCTTTTTTTATCCCAGTGCTGTGGAGTCAGGGGTCGAGGTTTTTCCCAGTGAGAGAGGGACGGCTACAGCTCTCTGCTGCATGTGCCACATCGTGTGGCTCTAGGGCCAAAACACCCCGGTGGTCTGGGACGATCTGGGACCTCAGGCGGCTCTAGCTGGCCAACCCTTGCCTGGGTTGCTGCAGCGGGACGCTGTTTTCTCCCTTTCCCGCAGCACTTCAGAGGAGCTGGCGTGCCGCCCGGGCTCTGTCTCGCTGAGGTCAGAGGGATGCTTGGGGGGCTCGGAGGGGACCCGGGGTCTGGAGGTGGGCCAGGGGAGGTGGCAGGGGTGCCGGGGCTCTGCCTGGACGCAGGTGCCGGAGAGGAGCCCCGAGTCGCAGGGGTGTCCCTGGCCGGGAACGCTCTCGCTCGCCTCACAGGCTCCGGGTCCGCGGTCGCCTGCCTGGCGGCAGCTCTGCAGGTGCTCCTGCTGTGGAGGGGTCAGGGGGCATTCACCAGCCCACCATCGGATGCGATGGGTCTGCGATGGGGACGTGGAAGGGATGGAGCTTTTGCAAAGTGATGCGTCTTACCTATCTTCTCCTCTTGCGAAGTGTTTGTTGGGCGTTGCGGCATCGCTGCGATCGGGGTGTCGGTTCCAGAATTCAGGGAATTACAGGAAAACCATAGATTGAATTTAAGTAGGCTGCTATCTGTCGAGCTCACGCCAAAAGCTTGAATGTATTACTTCTCAGTCTCTCAAAACATTAGGCAAAGAATGAAAACCTGCTTTCTTAAAATCCCACGACCTACAAAAAGTTCAATGATTCTTGGGGGCTGACCTTTGTGTGTTTAGTGCTCCTGATGTCGGTAGAAGGGCCAATTTAATTTATTCTTTTTGCAGTAGCTTTGAATACATATATATATACACATATATATATGTAATGTCTTGCTGCTTGTGACAGCTTAGAAAATGGTCTCTTCCAGTCTTTGAATATTTGTTAGCAAAGTTGAGATTTGATTACTGAAGGTAGAGGAGATGGAATTGTTCTTCATTTCTTCACCACCTCATAAACTGCTTGTACTTTGGCCTGAAATGAAAACTGTTTCTTAGCTATTAAACACATCTCAGCTGTGAGTTTCCAACTTGCTTTTTGTGAACAGCAAATCTAAATTCAGCTCAAACAACAAAGTTAGTTAGAAAGGTAGCTTCAGAAAAGGAAGTTAAACACCAGGAAGTATGGTTGTATTCTCATATAGCATTAGGTAACTGGTTTTGATATTTGTCTGCGGTCCAGCTTCAGTTTTTCACTGGTAGCCAGAAAATACATGTTTTTTTGAATACGGATACTGTGTAGCACTGAGATACAGCCTTTGTAAGCATTAGTGGCTTACAGAGGTATCTCTTTTTGCTTTGAAACAAGTGGTTGCTGCCCTGTGAACAACCAGAAGGATTTGGACAAGCACTGTACACCGAGACTGTTTAACAGTGATATTGCTAAGTGATTCTGAGGTAGTTTGATTCCCATATATTTCAGAAGTTATGAGATGCTGGGGGAATATTGCAAATCCAACCATTTCTAGTTGACTAAGGTTGGTGTCATCACAGTGTTTACAATCCTGGGACAAAGCAAGATCTGTAGGGGCCAGTAGTGCGTACATTTTTCAACTATCTGATAAAGACAGCAACCAGCAAAGTGTGAGTGCTGGCAATTGTGTCTACCTTGGCTTTTGCTTCAGCCTGTCATATGGTAAAGGGATAATGTCACTTCTCAGAGCAACAGGTACTGACCTTTTTCTACACAGAAAAGCAAGATCTGTTGGGTGATAGAAATGTGGCAGTTGTGCACAACTACTCACACATTTGGGCAGACCTTCTCAGAGCTCTAAAAAGGTTTATAGACAGGGAGTCAGTCCACAGTGTGTAACCACCGGGTTGTGGGATGCAAAGCCTTTGTCTGCCATATGTAGGATGTGCATGGCCTCAGCCAGGTTTGGGATGCAACCAGGATGTTCTGTGAGCAGATTTTTCCTTTAGGTTGGGGGATTGCAAATGATTTTCTCTGGCAGAGAAACCAGAGTATGGAATGAGGCCCCTATGTAAAGGAGAATTAGCCGAGGTGGCTAAAGACATCTGTTGAGGAGACAAAACCCAATGTTAAGCTATTCTCTCTTTTGCCTCACCATCCTCCTCTCCCCCCAAAACTGAGTAAGTAATTCTTCAGGAACAGATATGGAAATACCTGGGAGGAGATATGATCCAGATGGGATTAGTTTTGCTGAAAATGTGTTACATGGTTTAAAGTAGGTCTGTGGCAGGTTCCCTGTAGTGCCCTGTAGTGTCTCCCTATGGACTGTGCCTGGAATCACTGAAGTATAAAGAATGTCTTAGAGCTCCAGAAACTGCCACTTATGAGAGAAACCTTGAAGCAGCTTTCCAAGCATCCTGCAAGACCTCAGGGCTAACAAAAATATCATGTGAGACATACAAAATGCTCCCTTAAATCACAGGGAATTAGACTCCATATAGTAAGGAGTCTTCAGGCAGCAAATGCCTCTAAGTCTGATGCCATGAAGAAGATCTGGGAGCTCTGTCAGAGCTGCCCCGGAGGAAGGTCATGGAAGGAGGGTTCTTTGTAGTTTTCTCCTGTGGCTTGATGCAAGTCCTATAATGTCAAGATGTGACAGCCAATAAAAAGATTTAACAAAGGAGTGTGAGGGAGAAGACTGAAGAGATGTGTACTCTTCATACCTGGCTTTAAAGTACAAAAAGGTGCTGACTGAAAAAAAAATGCAAAATATGTCAAGTGGGCAAGAAGGTAGAATAAGGAACAGCTAAAAGAAACAGTTGAGGACAATGACAGACAGATAGGGAAGGATATTTCCTGGTCAGTAAAGACAGATGTGAAAGCGTGCATGAAGAACACTTTTTTTTAAGAGAACAGCTATAAGCTCCAAAGAAATGAGGAAAAATCACAAGGATAAAACATATGTTATTTGGTGAAAAATCACTTAGCTGGGCAGGAAAGGACAGTTTTAAAAGAGAGACTTTGCTGGGGTTGAACTAATGAGTGTTTGTTGTAAGTTTTCAAGTTTGATTTAGAGAGACATGTCGTTATGGACAGTGGCCTTAGTAAATTTTAACCATCTAAAACCAGCCTGCAGTTTAATGTAGAGAAAGAAAAAAAGCTATGGCAGGTATTGCTACCAGCCTGGTGATGGCTGTGCATGGGTGGCAGCTGGGACCTCACTTCTTGGGAATAAATCCACATCTTTCCCTCTGTGGAAGAGGATGCATTATACGTTTCTGGTGGTGATACGAAGGAGGTAGATGTGACCCTAGATTGTGACGGGCATTTCTGGTAAAATACTGGTACTGAGCTAACCAGTGAAGTACAGGGTGGTTTCATGGGAGTGGAATTTTGACTGGTAGGCGAGGAGGACAGGATATTTCCACACCCTTTATAAACAGGTTAATCCTGGGAGGGGACTTGGAGAGAAGAGACAGACAAAATAAATCTTTTGTAATTTTATTTGGAAATGGTAAAGAGTGAGAATAAAACAGGCCCTGAAGAGGTGTGAATGGGTATCATGGTACTGGAAGACAAATCTACCTTTGAGTGTGGAGTAAGGAGTAAGCAATTATTACAGGCACATTGAGGACCACCTAGCTAGCTATCACAGCTCAGGAAAGGAGCCTCTGTTCAGTGTATAACAGGAATCGAAATGAAAAAATGAAATAGAGAATTAATTATTTCACTGTGCGGTTCCACAGTGTATTAGTATTATTTGTGGTTCTGGTCTCTGCATCCCCAGAACTATGCAGCAGAACTAGAAAAGGCACTGTAAAGATCAAAGGCATAGAAAAAATTGCCTACAAGAAGAAAGAAGTTGCTTGTAACTCCACTCCCAGCCTCTTCCCTGTTTCTTGCTACTGTATGTCTACCGTTACTTTCTGTGGGCAAAATGCCAGAACAGTGAAGCTTCTAGAGAGAATTGTCACTTATGAACTGATTTGCTGGCTTGAGGTTGTGGACCACTGAGCTGGGCCTGCTTCATAATTAATTTGTCCTTTCTGCAAGCATCTTCAAATGATGCCTTCTGCAATTGTACAGAGACTGTACAAGATCCCTGCTGAGAATGGTCAGGTTTTCTTGTGGCCCTTCCCATCTCTTACACTTGAGGAGCTTCCCCAGCCCTGGCAGAACAGCAGTACGCAGAGGTAGCTAGGCTGTAGCGTGTGCAGAGTTGGTAAATGGGGCAATTTGGGTGTTGGCATGCCCTTTATATTTCATTTGGGTGAAGAACAGAAGACATTGCTGACGGCAGAGTTGAGTTGTCTCACTGGTAGTATTGGCACAGAGTAGCTCTTGAGACATGATGGATACAGAAAGAAAAAGCAGCCCAACGGGGCCTGTGAATTAACTGCTTGTTTAGGCAGGCATTTACAAAAAGAAAAGTTTTTAAATGCCTTGCTCTTCAGAGATAATAGGCTTGTTTGGCAGGGCTGTAGGCACCTGTTCTGCCTGTTCTCCGAGCACCGCACAGTGTTTATCTGTCAGCAGTGTAACAGCTTGGAGGGATGGCAATTTGATCAGTGCATGAGGTACTAACATTTATAAACCATTGTCTCTTTTAATGCTCTCTCTTAAACATGGGGCAAAACCCTTTTGATGAAAGAGAGGAAAATCTAGAAAACTACCCATTTCCAAAGCCACCAGTAACTGCAGAGAGATTCCAGTTTTTATAAACAGAATAAAAAAAGTGAGCAGAGCTTTTTCTGAATTTGTGCCTGGTTAAGGAGCAGCACCAGTGTAACAAGATTGTATAGTGCATAAGGAGACTGTCTGGATTTAGCGTGAAAATATAAAATGAAAAGAGCAATTGACTGAAGGTGACTAACTCCAAAAGTAAAATTTTGCATCTGTAGAGATGGCAGCTCCTGCTCCCTGGAATCTTCAGAAACTTTGTGTATTCCTGGTTATTTCTTAAATGGATGACAACAAGAAGGTGCAGCATGTCCTACATTGTGACTTTGCTTTTGTTAGTGGTTCAGGTCAGGAAAAGTACGAGTACATGTTTCAGAAACCTAACCAGTGTTTGCAAAGTAATTGGTAAAAACACACACTTTTCCCCATGTGCAGTGATGTTTTTTAAAAACATTCTGAAAGAGTTTTCATTATGAATTGAAATTCTTTCTTCTATGTGTGTGATTCTGCGTGCCTGGCTGGTGCGAAACCTATGAAAATTCATTTTGTTCCCCATGATACCTTTCATCTTTTTTTTTTTTTTCACCCAGGAAGAACACAAAGAAGTCTGTGAATAATGACTAACTCTTGTTTTTTGAGGAAGTCCTGGAAAATCGAGAGATCTTCTTGAAGTGGGAAAATTCACAGCTATGTCAAGCATATTTGAGAGCAAACTGTTAAATACAATGTGAAATTTCTCTTGAAAGAAGATCTCGCTGGGAGAGTGGTTCAGAAAGAATGACCTGAAGTCTAGCACACCACTTCTCCATGCAATATTGTGATGGTTCAAAGGTGAACTATATTCTATTACTTGCAGACCAATTTGTGTACATGTCCTGAAAGCTCAAATCATTCCACTGGGTGATAGAAGTGCAATATATTTAGCAATAACTGGGAGTCTTCAAGCTGCCACATGGAGATTATAGGTGGGTTAGAGAAATACTAAAGATGGATAGAAAATACAATCTGTATCTTGTGGTGAGACTGTAGCTGACTGACAAAGTCCAGGATGCAGAAAAATGAAGGGTTGGGGCCCTAGAGAAAATACCACCTAAAAAGAAGGAATGAAAAATGTTGAAAAAGGAGTTCTTTAGCTCAGAGGTAGAAGTGGGAGGGGATATAACAGCATTTTATCTATTATTTCAAGGCTGTTGCAAAGAGGAAGGGGATAATTCATTTTGGGGAGCTATCTGGGACAGGTCAAGAAGACTTTAGGAAAAACTTTCTAACAGTAACATATTTATGAGCCTGGTAGGACACAAACTCTGCCATGGGAGACTGTGGAGTCTCCCTTACCAGACACTTTTAAAAATGTGCCACAAAAACATCTAGCAGGAAGGGCCAAAACTAGAGCCAATCATGCTTTGTCATCCCAGCGATGCGATCCACACTGAACAAACAGAAGTTAGGACTGTTTCTACAAAACCAAACCCAAACCATAAGGGTTTTTTTTGTGTGGAATGGGGTGAGTGGTGATCTTCCAACTAGACTAAGTGATCACTGCATCGCACATAGAGTTTAGGATTGAGTATATGCGAAAGAACTTAGTTGGCTGAGCAAACATCAGTCTTGTATCATACTTTTCTATTTATCTGTTTTCTGTAATGTGAAAGCTCCTTATCTTTATTTCTGATCAGTCCCAATGCTTCAAGGAATAGTCTTAGAGTATGTGATCAGAGCCCTTCTGGCTCTTTTAAAGACTTTCTTATACCTAAGTGAGGGAAGAGTGGAATGGGTGCTTACAAACATCTGTCAGGTGACGATATGCTGACTAGGAGACATATATATATATATATGGGATATTTATGTGTGTGCGTGTATTTATATATAAACACATGATAAAGCTGTATTTCTCATGTGAGATAATAGATTTATTTTAGAGCACTTTAAAAATAAATGAAGAAAAGCAGAAAAGCAGTTTGAGTTTGCTGGTTCTGTGCATGGAGTGTTAACTCTGAGAATGAAGCTGGACTTAATGGCAAGAACTTCTCATGAAGTCATACTTTGTGCTAGGGATACCTTTTCCAGTTAGTTTTATCACCATCTTTCCTAGTAATATGTAAGAAATAGGAAAAGTCCAAATACATAGGGGAAACCCCAATCTTTGCTTTAAGGACATGGAAAAGTACCAGTTCCAGAAACTCAAATGAATGATACAGATTGAATCAATTACACTGTTCTGCCATCTCTTCCTATTACATTCTTTGTTTTACAAAATGATCTGATAAGCTGCTCATGCTGCATGAAGCATTGTGATTCTGGCTATGAAAACTGAATTTGCTTTAAAATAAGTAAGCAACTCTTCTACTTGTACATTATTTTTAACTAACAATCAGCTGGTAGTAAAAGTAACAAAGGTTTATTTCCAGCCTACCTGTTTTTCACTGGAATACAGTGCAGTCTCCTCCTGTTCTGTTTGGAGGTATCGGGCAACAGATGCCAGGGCTTGCGGGGAAGGCAGCTGATGAAGTAAAGACAATGAACATTAACATTAAAGTGGCTTACAGCGTTTGCGGTCAGTGCTCAGAAACATTAAAAGAGAATAAAACACTGAAGTCAAAGAAAACTCTGGAAGGGATCACAACAGTCTGAAAAGATTTAAAAACCTTTCAGAAATCTTTTATAAGAGTCCCTAGTCATTGGCAAAATGGCACTGTGGTCTGCTGCTTGGGGTGGATGTGGCAGGGTGAGCTCAGACATGCTAACCACCAGGAGGCTGTTTGTTCTTCTGGAACCAACAAGTCCCTCCTTCACTCTGACCAAAAATTGCTATCTGAAGCAGAGCTACTTTTCCCATTGAGGCTTCCACCACCTTCCAGTGTCTCAGTTTAGTCAAGATGGCACTTTCTGAGGGGAAGAAAAAACAAAAAACCCCTATGTTTCCCATGAAACTGATCCTTTCCTAGACAGCCTTGCTGATAGATACTTTGGGTGTGCAAATGTCTGATCACTCCATCTGGCCACTCCAGTGGATAGGGACAGTTCAGTTTCTTTTAACAGGGGATGAAACTTATCTGGTAGCAGGATACTTCAGAAGGGCTAACCAGGTCTCCTGAATCCCTTTTCACAGTGGCTGTGTGTCACAGCACAAGTGTATATATATATATAGAGAGAGAGTATAGATATACTCTCGTATATACTAGAGTAATATGCTCTAGCCTACCTTTCCCTATGCTCCAAATGAAAGAAGAACTAAACAACCTGTTCCTTTTCCTCATTTGTGGTGTTTGGGTTTTTTTGAAGTTTCAAATTATTTATTTTTTGCAAAGATGTTTTTGGTGGGAAATCAATGACCTTTTCATACCCATGCTAAATATGACACAGTTAACAATAGGAATTTTTTCCACCAGAAATCTTTCAAGTATGTCATTTTAATCCTTTTGGAAAGGGGAATTAAAGAAAAAGAATTAACTGAAAACAAATCTGGTGGTTGTTTGGTATTTTTGCAGGTCTCAATTTTTGTCTAATGATCATTCTTATATAAAAAATTTCCAACTGTATCTAACCCTTTCTGAATTTGTCAGTCAAATCTAACAAGTGCCTGCTAAATAGTGGAAATTTTCTTAATTTGTGCAAAAATTATTTAGAAACATTTTTGGAAGACATTTATTCCCATTCTTATTCCTGATGACTTTATAAGATTTGCCTAGGTAGTGGTCTTAGGTTGTTGCAGTTACAAGGGAATATACTTACTGAAAGACAATGATACAAAACTTAGTATATGCACTCTCATAGATAGGACTGCAGTATGTTTTAAGGTACAATCATAAGATCAGATGAAAGCTCTTTGCTGCCTAAGATTTGCATTCAAAAGACTATATAAATACCAAAAGCAAAATTTTGGGAACTTGGCATGTTAGCTCTGATGATACTGGAAGGCAATTTTTTACCATCCAGTTTTAATGGGACTTTTTTCCAAGTATAGGCATTCTGATTTTTGTTCCCACAAGAGAATGCTTAATGCTTATCTGCAACTAATGAGCTAGAATCATTTTTATGGGCCTAATTTTGTAAGTTGTAGATATCCCCAAACAAAACAAATCTGACCTAACATTCTGCTTAGTGAGGTAAATGTACCAAAGAAGTAAAGGAAAAACACAGGGACTGATTCAATGCTGATTTTCCTCATTTGTCAGCTAAAGTACTGAGTTCTGAAGAAAAAATTGTTAACAAACCTTTTTTTCCTGGAAAATCTCAAAACCAGATTTTTTTTTGTAGTGGAACTGTATTATTTTTATTTAACTGGAGATTTTATTCAAACCTGGGATTTCACAATGATGGAAGAGAACAGAGAAAATGCTCTCATTCCTCCTCCTCTTTCCCAGCACAGTCTTTGTCTTCTTGCTTGAGGCACTTTGATGGATACGACTCAGGTTCTCCTAAGAGGGCCTTTGCCTAATTTGTATAAGGAACTTGCTTAGGCTGCTGTGGAAGATTTCGTAGCATGGAGCAAAAGAAAACTTTCTATGAACAGCTTGCCATAGTTCAATTACTAAGTTAGTAGCACCCAGTTTATCTGAATTTGGAGCCAAAATCAGGGTCTGAATGTTTCTTTTCACAGGCAAGAATAGTATGCTTTATGTCCTTCTTGCCATGTAATTGTACTTGGAGAGCACATTAAGTAATTTTGCAGCTTTTTTGCATGCTTGATCTTTCTCCAAGTAATAGTCTCTTTATGCATTTGTATACAGAAGGTGAGCAAGGAAAGAGATTTTACTGTTCTTTCTGGGAAAAGGTTTGCTGCAAGTTGCCTGCCACTGCCAAACAATTCCCTGAATCACAGGATGGCTGAGGTGGGAAGGGATCTCTGGGGATCATCTGGTTCAAACCCCCTCTCAAAGTAGGATCACCTACAGCAGGTTGCCCAGGGCTGTGTCTAGTCAGATTTTGAACATCTCCAAGGATGGAGACTCCATAAGATCTCTGAACTATTTGAACATGCTGAACATAAAAAGTTTTTTTCTCTGTTTAAACAAGATTTCCTGCATTTCAGCTAGTGGGCTTTGCCTCTTCCTGTCACTGGGTATCACTGAGAAAAGCCTGTCTCCCTCCTTGTTACTTCCCACCCTAATGTTCTTGTATATTTTGGCAAGATCTCCCTGAGCCTTCTCTTCTCCATGCTGAGCAGTGACGAGTTGCTCAGCCTCTCCCCACATGACACATTGCTCCAGTACTTTAATCACTTACCTGGTGTTTCATTGGCCTTGTTCCAGTATGTCCATGTCTCGTGTCCTGGGGAGCCCAGAACTGGACCCAGTACCCTGGCTGTGGCCTCACCAGTGCTGAGTGGAGGGGAAAGATCACCTCCCTCAATCTGCTGTTGACCCTCTGCCCAGTGCAACCCAGGAGGCTGTTGACCTTCCTTGCCACGAGGGCACTTTGCTGGCTCATGTTCAGCTTGGTGCTCGGTCCCAGCGGCAGCACGTGTCATTTCCCTCTGCTGAACTTCATGAGGTTCCTCTCAGTCCATTTCTCCAGCCTGCTGAGGTCTCTCTAAATGGCAGCAGGAGCCTCTGCTGTATCAACCACTCCTCTCAGTTTTGCAAACTCTACAAACTTACTGAGGGTCTACTCTGTCCCATTGCCCAGGCCAGTAATTAAACAGTATTGGCCCTAGTATTAACCCATGGGGTACTCCACTAGTGACTGGTCTCCAGCTGGACTTTGTGCTGCTGATCACAACCCTTTCAGTCCATTAGTCCAGCCAGTGTTCAATCTACCTTACAGTCCACTTTTCCAGCCTGTATGCTTCAGTTTGTCCATGAGGTTGTTATGGCAGAGTGTTGAAAGCCTTGCTAAAGTCAAAGTAGACAATAACCACTGCCGCCTTGTTCACCAAGCTTGTAATTTCAAAGTAGAAGACTATGACGTCGGTCAGGTATTATTCCCTCTTTGTAAATCCATGTTGACTGCTCCCCATTATCTTGTAGTTACTACGTTTGGAAACGGTTTCTAGGATTGTTTGCTTCTTAACCTTCCTAGGGATCGAAGTGTGGTTCCTCAGATCCTCCTTCTTGCTCTGCTTGAAGATGGGAGTGACATCTGCTTTCTTCCAGCCCTCAGAAACCTTCCCTGATCACTATGTCCTTTCAAAGATAGTGAGTGGCCTCTCAGTAACATCTGCCAGCTCGCTCAGAACTCATGGCTGTGTCTGGTCAGGGCCCATAGGCTTGTGTATGTCCAGTTTGCATAAATGTTCCTTAACCTGATCCTCTTCCATGGAGGGCAAGTTTTCCTGGCTCCACACTCTTCCTCTGGTCTCCCAGGGACCTGGGACTGTTGAAGGCAGGTCTTACCAGTAAAGAGTGAGGCAAAGAAGGCATTGAGTACCTTGGCCTTTTCCATGTTCTTTGTCACCAGATCTCTGCGCCATTTAGCAGTGGGCCCACAGTTTCCCTAGTCTTCCTTTTGCTGCTGATGTACTTGCAGAAGCTTTTCTTGTTGTCTTTCAGGTCCTGTGTCAGATTCAACTCCACATGGGTCTTGGCTTTCCTAACACCATTCCTGCATGCTCAGCCAGTGTTTCTATATTGCTTCTGGGTCACCAGTCCCTGCTTCCACCTATTGTGTGCCTATCATTTTAGTTTAGTCAGGAACTCCTTGTTCATTCACGCTTCATTTCCTGCTACTCAGGAAATTAGTTTGAGTGAGGTGATCCTTGAAAATCAACCAGCTCTTCTGGACCCCTCTTGTCTCCAGGTCTGTATACCATTGAAGTTCAAGGTTGTGATTTTGCTGTTTGCCTTGCCATTTGCCTTGTTCCCTTCTCTCAGAAACCTGAACTCCACCACCTTATAGTCACTGAAGCCAAAGTCGTACAGGCCTTCACATCCCTGATCAATTCCTCCTTGTTTGTAAGTGTGAGGTCTAGCAGACAATCTCCTTTTGTCAGTTCCTTGACCCCCTTTGTCAGGGGGTTACCATGAATTCATGTCAGAAACCTTCTGGATTGCATGTGCCCTGCTGTACTGGCCCTCCAGCAGAATCTAGGGTGATTAAAGTCCTCCAGCAAGGACCACGTCTTGCAAATGTGAGACTCCTCACCGTTATCTGAAGAAGGCCTCATCTACTTCTTCCTAATCAGGCAGTCTGTCAGACACTCACCACAACAACCTACATCGGTCTACCCTCCGACCCTAAGTCTGTGACTCACTTCAAAACTGTGTCTTTCCCAAGTGCCTCTCAGGCATGCACAGGAGTGGGTGGGAATGGACCCGAAGAGCTGGCCTGGCAGAGGAAGCATGCTTTTGGCCACCTTCTTTCCCTTTTCCCTTCACCCACCTCTTCCTGCCCCTAATTGCATGTGTGAATGTGTCATGTACTAGAACAAGCACAGCAGAGCCTTTGAGAAGGAAGAATGGGTTTCGGTTGCAAAACTTGCATGCAGCAAGCTTGAAGCTAGTTCGGGCTGACCAGCTTGGGCTCCTTATGTTAGCTCTTCGAAAGAAACCTGTGCTGTGTTGGATCACCTCTTCTCTGGGACACTGATAAAATAGAGACAGCCTAGCTGCCCTGGCAATAGGGCCGAGGGGCAGATGACATGCCTCTAACCAGACACAGAAGAACAGCAGGTGAGACCTGAGAAACTGCGGTGTTCAGCCTGTTTGAAAAGACTGAACAGTGGAAATCAAACTTCATTTTTTCCTCCCTTTCTCTGCTGTCTCAACTACCAAATTATTGATCTGGGGATGTATTCAGAGACACACAGTCTCAGTTGCAGCACAGCGCTGGAGCACATCTTCCCCTCCAGAGAAGCCAGGGTGCTATAAGTGTGTGAGATACTAAGAAGGGGTAAAGAGACTGGGGGAGTGGGGGGTGGGACTGGCTTTTTTGTCTTTTTTGTCTTTTTTGTCTCTTTTGTCTCTTTTGTCTCTTTGCTGCTTGAGATGCTTCTCCAGTTAAGAGGTGCTTCTGGCTTGCATAAGGATTGCTGTGAGAGCTGACGGAAGAGATAGGTTCCTTTTCATTTAAACGAGAAACACTTTTTGAAACAGAAAAAAAATACATTTTTCAGTAACAAGATAATGTTCTGACCAGCTATTATGCAACAAGTTGTACCGAATATGATGTGGATGAGGGTTTCTGGGTTAGAATGTAATGAAGCTTATAAGAAGATATTATGTGACTGGACTTGTAACTCTTCTGAGTTACATGCAAGGGCAACCATGACATTAGGAAGTGTTTTGGCCAGCCGTTAATATATACCTTCCCAAGCTGAAAGGTTTTGCTGTTTAGAGAGGAATATTGGAATGAGTGGGGGCATCATCAATACATGTTGTGCTGTGGTGATATTGTATGTGTGGCATCTCTTGGCATTGGATAACAACAAAAACAAGTCTGGCAGTATTTCTCTTTCCTATGATTTCTCACAGCTGGATGATGCTGGCATTTTCTGTTAGCTGAAGCTGAAGAGTCAGGCTTTGTCTTTTGCCTATCAGATTTGAATATATTAATTCAGTAAATAAGTATTAGGGCTCTCAGGAACAGTTCTTGTCTGTAGTGATCAGGATTCATGCATGGCATATATGCTTTTTGACATCCTCCAAATCCCAACAGCAAATTCTTTCTGATAACCAAGACATTTCATGTCTAAAATATGCTATTTTCCTTCAAAATCCAGCCTTCTGTCAGACATAGAACCCTGAGATAATTGCTTGAGATTTGCAGACCAACTACATGTTGTGATCCCAACTCTCGTAGGAAGAAAAACTACTTTGTGAGGTTTTCCATCAGCTAAATGGGAAGTGGACATTCTGGACTTGCCAATGTCAGTGTAATATTCACTGCAGTGGGACCAGGATTTTTCCCTACATTTCCAGCCTGGAAAAGTTGCTTCTGAGCAAGGGGATTCTCTCGTAAAACAGAGAGAGTGCAGAGGTTTCTGTATTTATGCTAACATTATGTGCTTTTAGCTTTGAGTCTGAACCTGCTCAAAGTATCCAGAATATCACAGAAAATTTAGTGAACTTTGTCCAGTGCTTCATGCAATATTCAGCTGTAGCAGAGACTCTGTTTCCAAAAGGTAATTGATATGTAACTTGCCTAAAATTGATACTGCTTATTTGCACATCCTTATTATAACAGGAATTCATAAGCAGTCATTTTATACGTGTGACATTGTAATCTACCTTTTATTGTGTTTATGTAGAAGAGCCACAGAAGCCATGTGTCTGGAATATTTCTGAGTCTGACAGCCCACTTGCTATCAGTTTAAACTGTGACTATGCTTTTAGCTCCAGAGATTCCTAATGAGATCCCAGAGTACTCCAACTTCGCAATAGCTTTTCTCTAATAGTAATTTAAAAGATTAATACTGTGGAAAAGCTAAGAGAGGTCTTGGTTCTTCAAAATGTCTTGTAAAGAATTATTTCAATATATTATTACTGGGCTACCAGCTTAATCTTTTTACTTAAGGCACAGTTTGTATGAGCCCTATTCAGGTCTTCTGATTAAACAGTGATTGAAATGCTCAGGTTCCTTTACAGGAACTTGTGAAGCTATGGGCTTGTGAACTCCCCCAGCTAGCTGCACATAAAACTTGGTTATTGCCCTGTGTGAAGAGCAAGACAATTCCTGCTGTTGCTTCCTGATGGGATTTAGCATTCTGCTATAGGATTTGCCTCTGGAACTAGGTAGGAACTATAGGAACTATGGTAGGATTCAGATTCAGGTGAAAGCAGCTCCTCTCCACCAGTTCTGATGAGTATTAAATCTTCTCCAGGTCTAGCAGATGAGGAGGGCTTGTGCTCAAAGGTGGGAGGCAGCTCCAGATGAAAACACTTGTATATAATGCCTATATGCATGCTAGGTACATAAGCTCCTCTGGCCCTCAGTGGAGATCTAATGATTGAAGTCAGTGGCATGTAGAAAATTATTCTACTGATCTGCCTGATCCACCCACAAGCTTTCAAGGCTCTAGCAAATGTATTCACTACATCTCCACTGAGTGTAGTGGGAGCTGGAAGACCAGCTCTTTAGCTCTTACTCCCATAAGAGTCCTGGTAAAACGGCTTACTCTGCTAAGAGACAAAAAGGGCTGAATCTCACCCTTTGAGTCTGAACATGCTTTTTCAGACTTTGGGAGACTCAGATGCTCCCCAACACTGGAGCTATGACCAACCTTTGCTCTGATTCTCCTTGTTTTTCTTGGTGTGTGTTTTTCTGGTTCTTTAGATCAAAGGTGCTGCTTTTACCTGTATCTTTGTTCTTAAGGCATTAAATAAAAGGGGAGAAAACTTCTTGAGATCTCTATGTTTAAAAAAATGTGAAGTAGGATATGTGATGGTAGATGATGCTCAAGAATGTGCAGCAGTTTTTGTAAACGTGATAGTCACTGCCGGACTCTACAAAAAGACCCCCAAAACCTCTACTTAAAGGAACTGAATAATTCACACACGCGCACGTACACATGCACACAAAATCAGCAAAGCTCCATTAATCATAATGACAGCATGAATTACATACCTCAGGCAGGAATAGTTCAGAAAAGGAATATTTACTGGTAGTAGTATAAAATGTTCTTTGAATTGTGTTTATTTGTTTATTATTGTTTATTTTGTTTATTTTTATTTTTGTTTATTTGAATATTTGTTTATTCACAGAATAGGACAAACGTAGTTTTTTTCTAAATAATTTTTGATTCATTACAGTAACTGCTGGAGGCAAAGGAACACAAAATCTTTGAAAGTCCAGGCTAATATAGTCTGATGACACAAGTTTGAAATCCTCCTTATGAACATCCTGTCTCCCCCACATCCTTATTGCAGTGCCTGAAGTGCGGCAAAAGTAAGAGTTTCAGGTAAATGCTGCTGTACTTTTTTTCTCTGTATATTGTTTCAGAGGATAAACAGTAAAACCTGACTGGAATTGGTGCTGTCTGCTTGTGTTGATCTGAAATGTGCTTAATTGTAGTTGATTTTGAAAGAAAATATTGCTGAACAGATAGTTCCTTTTACAGGCTTTGAACGTGATTTATTTGAATCCATGTTTGGTGTAGATTTGCCAAACTTACTTAATGTTGTCTTCATATGCTGGGAAAAATGGTTAAACATTGCGAGTCTGAAGGACTTTTTACTGCCCTCACCTTCCAAAACTGAACTGCAGTGAAACAGAATGGGATTGCACAATACCTCAACCAAAATTAAAAAATAATAAAGTTAAATTTAAGCGGAAATGTGGTTTCATTCAAATGGTTATTTTTCCCCCCCCATAACTGGGTGTCACGTTTCAGTGACCAAGACTTACAAAACAGGGAGTAGAGCCCTGGGAGAGTACTTTAGAAACTCCAGTGGAAAGTAAAAACTTGTCACTCCCATAAGAAATGCAAGCCTGGCTTGATTCACAGTGCAGGAGGGTCAAAGTATTGATGTAAAGCAACCTCATTCAGGACGTTAACGTAATTCATGACATCAAAGGATTAGGGTAAAAGATCAAATGTAAAGATAGAAATAAAATCTCAGATGCTTTGTAACTCCAGCACATGCACTGTGTCAGATCAGAGGGATCAATGAGCAAGGAAAATGGCTACACTGGATGAGATACCCGCTCCCACCTTGTAAATGAAAAGAAGGTAAAGTAGTGTTTTATTGCCTTGACATGACCTTCTGCCTAAGCCAGAGCAACAACAGCAAGAGACATGTTAGACTTGCTAGTGCAGTTGTAGTGTGACAGAAGATTTCCTGAGGTTTTGAATGAGGAGTGTTGTTAAGCACGCGTATACATCCAATGGGAAATAACTGACAGCGGAGCAAAGACTGCTGTTAAATAAAATCTTATGAAGGAAATCTATTCAAAGTGTAAATGTGAAAAAAATTGGAATAAATAAATATTAATTAAGAACAAAATAGCTAAATATATTTAAAAGGCCATAATAGCAAGACCTGAGATACAGCTAGGTTGCTACTCTTTCAGGGTGGGAAGAAGATGTTTTTTCACATTATCGCTTGGTTCTTGACGAGAAGCTACCAGGTTTTTTTCAGTTTTACTTAAGCAAACTGTTTGACAGCAGCAAGAAATAATGTGCAGCATGAAGCAGGCCATGGTGGTGTGTGAAACAGCACAGCAGCATCCAGGAAGCCTGGCACTGAAGCATATAGTTAACAGTGAACAAATGCAGGTGGCACAAACATGGAAGACTATTAACGAAACATAATTAATAATGAAATACATAGCCATATTATTAAGGTTACTGTTTGGTGTTGATCCTGAGGGTCTTATACTTTCTTATTCGTTGGCCCAGAGTTCTGTGAAAGGGTAGTGCTGGGGAAGGGGAGAGACAGGCATCCCATGGTCTGGTCTGCCTCCTCTTCGGCTGGATGGAGGGGGAGGACTATAGGCTTTTTCCTTCTCATCCTCTTCCATTTGAATGGCTCAGGACTGAAGAAATTGCTTAGCACCTGTTGAGCTTGGGGGAAACCACAGACCAGGTGATTCTAGGTTACAATTTGCTTCGTCTTGTTTTCATAGCAGAAGTGATACAGCTCCTTGGTTGGCATTCGAGCCAAGCTGGAAGATCATGCCTGGTCCCTGAGGAGAAGGCAATTTAAGTTCTCTTTAACAAGAATGATTTGGGAGTATTGAGATATGGTACCAATTCCTTCAGGAACGAGGAATCCTTTTCATTCGAAGGACCCCCTCTACACACTGCTGGGCATTCTCTTTCTTTGGTTAATGGCTGTTTCCTCCTCTTTTCTGTTTAATTTCTTTCTGGTTTAGTTTTCTTTTAGTTAGGAGTCATTCCAAACACTAGCAAGAATCTGGAGCCATAAAAATTCCTGGAAAATACTTTAGGTTTTGTCCTTTAGTGTTTGGCAAAACCCAGCAACTTTGTAAACTTTTGGAACAGAACTGTGGTATTAAAACAATTTTAGAATCCCTTTGGCATGAGTCACAAAATCATGTCTAGTCCCAGCATGTAGCTCTGCAAGTCTCGATTTCTATCCACTTTCTCGTGCACTGAAGTAGTAACTCCTCCAAAAGTATTTTTGCTGATTCATATTCCTGGGAAAGCTTCCCCCTTTCCTTCACGCTTGACCAGTAGGTTAGTTGGGAACAATGATATGTCTTGAAAGCTGTACATAGACAGTGACTTTGAATTCTTCTTTTGACCCACACTCAGGGTCCTAGTCTGAGAAACATGCAGCTTTTCCTAGCTGACGGAAAAATTCTGTCATAATTTCTAATGTAAAATACTTCCAAACTGACAGTGTTTGTAGATAGGTAAATCTTACCTCTGCCAACTTAGAAAAACAGCAGCCACAAGGCTGCCCCAGTCCACTTTCATTTTTCAAGGGAAGAGGCTGAAATGATAGCATGGAGATATTTCCCACTCATTTTTCATTGCCCATTTATTGCTGGCAGCTGGGATCATTAGGGAGATAAAGACCACTTCTGAAGAAATACTTGTGATCCATTCTCAGCTACTTCTAATTTTAAAGGACTAAAATCCTTCCATATGTCTGTGGAAAGTTCATCTGTCTAAAGGTTGGAGTGTGTGAAAGACAATATCTTGAAGCCCTTTCAGGGCACGTGGATGTGTTTGAATAGGTCCTGTTTCTACTTCAAAGTTCTTAGTTTCTATAGAAATGTGGCTCATCTGGGATTCATCAGTTCTGAGATTTATCAAAGAAAATGACCTGAATCAGTCCTTCCTGCTGTCCCTGGAAGTTTGAGGGTGCCTTGGCTGTGGTTTCTCATTTGAAATACTTATTCTCTACAGGCAGTTTTACAGCTATCCATCATTGCAGAACACTGGCCATGAAAGTTGTGTGTCTTAGCACATTTTCTAGTCCGTTCACGCTGGGCTGTGGTCTGTAGCTTGAGTTGCCACAGTGCTTACTCCGGACATCAGTCAAGCTTTGGTTTAAGACCAGAGACTTTGCCAGCGGTGTCTTGTAACAGAGCTAGTATTGCATCACGTAGGTCAGGAAGGCTTGTTCAGTAATGGAGAACTTGAACCCTGGCCCTTTTTCACGAGATCAGGATTTGCAAGGAGACAAGCACGTGTCTGCCACAAGCCCTTTCGCTGTTTTCCTCCTCTGCAGTATCTCAGGACCCGTTACAACTTTGTGTCAGTAAGTGGAGGGGAGATGGATTTTTGAAAGCAAAGATACCTCTTTCTGTTATCATTACTGACAACAATAATACTGGGTTTATAGTGATATCCTTCTATACAGGGCAACCATGCGGTGTTTGCTGTATCCATTCTGCTTGCCCTGTTTATTTACTTTGTTCTTAGGGTCAGGGCCATCCAATGCAATATCTTTCAGCTATACAGACCCTGGAGTCATTTTGGATGTGATTAGAAAAACATAAACTAAGTAGAAAGAAAAAATAAAGAAGATAGCATGGATATCAGGGTAGGGGAAGAAGAAGAATCAGGCAGGAAAAGGGCTGCCTGTAGCCATGTGGCAGGGGTGTGGAGGGCAGGCTGTTCCAGCACCCTCACCCTTTTCCTGAGCAGTCCGTTCAGCTGCAATGCCTACCCAGGAGAGACATCTGGGCTCTGAGCTCCACGTGAGCAAAACACAGCCTAGAGACAGGCACCAGACTCTGGAGCAAAGGCAAAATCCACAGCCAAGCCTATGTTTTCTAGCCTCTTGGTGTTTGTGGATCATTCTCCAGCACTTCAGATCCTAGTTTGGGCTCTTTAAATCACTGTTCGGAAAGGGCCAATAGTAGCAGCTGCAGGGAGTATTTTGGAGACTCTTAAATAGCGTCTTTGGATTTTCTGCTATGCTTGCTAATGTTTTTCTTCCTGGGATTTTGTTGTTTCTGTTGTTGCATTAAAGAACAACCTGATAAGGAAGGTCTTTTGTGACATCAAAAAATTTAGGCTTTCTGGTACCAGAGTGGACTCTCTCTATGGATGGCTACTGACACAAATAATCAATGCATGCTCTCTGGGAATAATTCCCAGACTTCTCCATTGCTCCCCTTTTAAAGGATCCTCTTCTTTTAGAGTCAGTGGCACCTCACACAACTACTTTCTCTCTTAATGTTTAGAGAAAAAGATACTTGCATATACTTCTGACTTTGACTCCTACTATAAAAATGTTTTAGCAGCACTACTGCATAGTAGATTATTTTCTCTTGGCCTTGAGTAGAAATATTGCTGAGTAATATGCACAGTCTTCATGGTGTGGTAATTCAGTTGATTGCTTTCCTCACTCTGTCTTTTTTTACAAGTTAATTTTCCATGGCAGGTTTTCAGTCTGAGAAAGGCTGTGTCATAACTGGACATATCGGTGGAGCATCTACATATCCTGCAGCAGAATATTGTAGAAGAACTGCTAAGAAACTGTAGTTTATAAATATGGCACGGTTGGTAAGCTCATAGACCACAAAAATCTATGTCGGGATGATATCAACTGCCTCAGTAGTACACTGCGTGGTTAGGAGTGAATTCATATTTGGTTTAGCTAACACTTCACCATCTAGTCTGAAATAGTTACCTAGATACCCTCGGTATCGGGTGGGGGGGTATCTCAATCAGGGTAATCAATACCTTAATCAGGTTTATCACCACTGCCTTGGACAAATGTAACATCCTGTAGCATCAGCGTGCAAAGAGATGGCAACACGTGAGCTGGTGGTCTCTGTGGTGGCAGTATCAGAGCAGAGTCACAGGTAGGGGCTTTTCCGCTCACAGCCGGCAAGCGTGGCCCATTCTGGAGCCTGTCATTCCACTATCACCTTTCCTGTGTGGCAGCATGTTTTCCACTTCAGCCATCAGCCCCTCTCCTTGCTGGTTAGCTAGCTGATCTGGCAGACTAGATCACTGACCTTCTGTCTTGCTTTGGCATCCTAGAATGTAGGTTTGAAGTCGTGCAACTTTCTTCTCGTGAGAGAGGGACTGGCAGTAGGAAGTCAGAGAAAAGATTTCCTCATCTGTTTAAGCTCTTAGTTTCTAAGAAATGGTTTGTCACATCCTGTGAGGAGGTACATGGTCATGTGCCTATTAGAATGAGGTGTAACTGGGTATTGTAAGCTGTGAAGTACAAGAGATGTAAGATTTTTATGAAGAAAGCAGCACTTGTGATATTAACTGGTTGCTTGTAGGACATTTTCAGACTAGGTATCTTTTTTTCTTTTGGCATTTAACATTCAATACGAGCTGTATATCTATAGAAATCTTATTTGAGGATGTGCCATTAGTAATTGACAGGTCTTTTAAAGTGCCATTCGTGTTTCTTAGAGGGTAGTGCGACAGTACCAGAAAAACTTCAGAAGAGCCTGCATCTAAGGGGGAGAATGAGGATTTTCTGGTGTATTTATCCTACCTACAACAAGAAAGGAAACTGAAGCAGTAAGTTGCCACAAGGGTAACAAGGCAACTTATTTCCACCTGTTTCTTACTGTCACTTCTGGCATTTAGTCCTTTTTTCAGAACTAAGTTCCTCTCACTGAACTTCATGGCCTCAAGGAGGTTCCTGAACCTGAACCTAGACTTTATTACTAAATTCTTATTGAAGGGCAAAACTGCCTTCTCTCAACTTCTTCTACAGGCCACAAATCATATTCTTACTTTGATGTAGGGTTCCATTGTGGAAGTAAATCGGATTTCAAGTCAGTCATTATGGATTTAGTTTTGGCGAGGTTTCTCAAAACCAAATAAGGGCTCTTAAATAAGACTCTTATTTAAACCAAAATCAAGAAAATAGCAACTTCCTAAAGGCATTGTAGCAAAAAATACTTAAATGGAAAATAAAAAATCTGACTGTCCTTTTCCACCTTACAAATAAGATTGGAAATAGAGTACTTGAGAACATATGGAGATTTATATAAAATAAGGAGTCTTGTTACTGTTTCGGTTACTGAAACAAGTACTACAAAAGCACAACCGCTCTAGCAATTACAGGGGATAAATTGGAAGCCATGGCAAGAATAGTCAGTTAACTAGTGAAACTAGAACTGTGTGATGAAGATGCCCTCTCATTTGCTGAAGGCCTCCTTTCCCCTCTCCTCTTGGGCAAAACTGCAGCATGAAGCCAATGAATAAGACCAGCAGTTAAAACCAGCCAAAACAGGGGAACTTCAGCTGTCCTGAGAGCTATCTATCATGTTGACCTACCATGCTCTGCTCCTTACTGTTGGGCCCACACCGGTCTCTGTTCTTGCGGTTTGCTTTTGTTTTTAGAATTGTTGAGAGGATTGTCATTGGAAACAAAGGTAATGTGATGTAGAAATAGTTCAGGAACCACGTTTTCTGGTCATAGTGAGTGCCTAACCATGGTTTTCAGGAGTGGTGTCCCCCTTCATTTAGTTTAGTTAAACATTTGATTTAGGTTTTGTTATTTAATGTGTTTCTCTGAAGATAACACTTTCTACTCTGGTATTGGAGTTTTTGGTGGGCAGTGAGACAGTATGGATTTGATACTGTTGCAAACATAAAGGCCAGCAGAGGAACCCCTGAAAATGTTTTCTGTGTTAAACTGTTAATAGATTTCTGTGACGTTATGTTTTAATGATAATTCTGCTGTCTCTGTAGAAGGCATCTTTGTCGGCCACCTTCTTCAGCGCCTTAATCATCTCAGCTCTAAACATGTAGCTACTGGCTTTCCCTTTACTTCATTTTGATTTGAGCTCTCCTGGAGGAACAGTGCTTGCAGAATGAAATTTCTGCAGCAGTTCACGATATTTTGTGTTGTTATGTTATCCTGAGTTTTTTCACATTCAGTTTACTTTGCTGGTGGCTTGCAAATGATAAAGTTACAGTCACAGCTGGTCATTTACTTCATTTATTCAACAATATAGTAACAAGCTTCTTTATAGTGTACCTAGATTATCTGAATCCATAGGTCAAGATTTTCTTTGGTTATTTTGGCAGGGAAAAAGTAACAGTAAATTATGTGCTCACTTTATAACATCTTCCTTGTTCCAAGGGCACCTATTATTAGCAAGTAATACAGCTCCCAGTAGCTATACCTTTGGACTGTAGTATGTTTTGATGTGTCTGAAGTGAACCATGCATTCTCTGTGCTCAGCACAAGGCTGAGTTCATTCTTGCTGGGGCTTTTCAAGATCAGCAATGGATTTATTTCCCAAGCTTAAATAATTTGGCCTTATTCTAGCTATGCAAAATTACTATAGGACTTCCTAATAAGCACATTTGCTTTCTGTATCATTTAGTCACATATGAAATGTTTTTCCAAGTATTCTAAAGTCTTATTTTAGTGACTACAATAAACTTGTCATAATGTCATTTTTTTTCTCATAATCTGTAAATGCTTTAGGTGACCTCACTGTTCCACTCTATGACCTACTGTAAATTCTTTGGGGTTGGAACTCTTTTTATTATGTCTGGTGTGCTATACTGCAATGTTATATAATGTTAATAGGCAAACCAAAGTAGAACAGGGAAAATAAAGGTGAAGAATGCCTTTTTGAAGAGATATTGGAAATTATGGACAGAATTGTGATGAGGTGTTCTCAGGGTACCTAGGTGCCTTTCCAACAACATCTTTTGCATCTTGCTTGCTGTCAGCACTGCTGTCAGAGTGAGCATGGTACCCTTCTTGTAATGTCTGAAAGTACCAGTTTGAAATTTTATCCTGTACACTTTGAAGAGCCTTTCAACTTTTTAAACCTTTAAAAAAGCAGATACAGAATTCTAGTATGATGACAGTTTTTACATTCAGTTTTCTTTGATTTTATAGAGATATAAATAGCATTCCAGAGTGTTACTTATCTCTTAATCTCTAAATGTGGGCCCACAAAGCACCATTTTTAGAGTCTCTTTCAGGCTAGGAGCAACGATTTAGATCTGACAGCCCTAACTCAGTTATATCTACAAATTGAGGGAGGCAATATTTTCTCTTCTAAAACCTGGCCCAATACTATTTAGTTTATGCTTGTGTTTTTCCTGGCAGCAAATTCATACAAGGCATTCCCTTGCCAGCCCTCTAAATCTGTGTAGGGTCCAAGTTTCAAGTTTCATGAAGAGAATCAGCATATTCTTTAGCAGGTAACACTGTCTTGTGGATGATTAAATTCCTGACTTCCTCGCTGAGAGACAGGATTTCAATCCAGAGAGACTTTAACAGGCAGAAAAAAGAATATCTCCATTTAATTCAAGGGATAAATTAAATAAACTTTTTTTGTGCAGTTCACATGAAGCGATGGTGGTGTTGCGTGTTATCTTTTATGCAGTACTATTCCCTTCCTCAAGACATCTTTGTTTCTCTTTTTTCTTCATTTTGAGATTGAAACCAACCTCTAAATCAACTGGATTTCCTTTTTATTTTTTTAGTAATGTAACCTAATGGGCTCACAGCTTTGGAGTGCTGCCTGATCAATGGAACTTTCCACCTTTTTAGGTATTTTACCTCTTTCTTTGATGCAAGGTGTCTGCCATTTGGTGGTTTAGGGTTGAATGATATTCTTGCTGCCTGAGTGTTCTTCAGAACGGTCTATATCTTAACCATTTTTAAATGAAAATATTAATATTTGCTTATATTTTCAAATATTGTGCCTATTATGCAGCCTTGCTCCTTAAATGCACAAACTGTAAATGGTTTGCTCTTAATTCCCTGATGTTTCTGTGTGTCTGTGAACACACACGATGCACTGCCAACCCCCTTTATGCTGACAAAAACTGGAAAGTCTGATCATGGCATAAATAAATTCACAAAATAAATTATAGAAACTCTGGAGCACCACTTGATTGAGACTGCATTACAGTTTCTCTGTTTTGAATCATATGAAGACTTTTTGCAGGTTTCTTACAGGGCTTGATGCAATGGACTCAAGTGCTTCATCACAGAAAGTACAGTCAGCTCACACAGGGAGTCTCAGACCTCAACAGAGCTGATCATGGTCTCCTAACCAGGATTTTCACTCAAGCCAGACATCCACAAGGCAGTACTGTGTTCCCTTTCCTTCCAGATTGGTTGAAATCTTCTGCCTAGTTTTACTCTTTAGCAGACACCCTTAATGAATTATTTCCATTCTACAACTACTACTATAGGAACCTCTGTTCATTGAACAATCTATTTTTAAGACCCAACTTACTCAATTTTTAAAAATTCATAAGCAAACTGGAAAATAGAGAACTACGTGAAAGCATCCCATTAGGCTAAAGATTATTTGGCAATAATTTTGTTCTCAGCAGGTTTAAATCTTATATTTTGAAGTGTGCTTGTGTGATGGGTTGACTCTGGCTGGACGCCAGGTGCTCACCAAAGCCAATCTATCACTCCCCCCTCCTTTGCTGGACAGGGGAGAGAAAAATATAACAAAGGGCTTGTGGGTCGAGATAAGGACAG
>JANZLQ010000029.1:6343713-6362652 GCA_026212715.1 Elanus axillaris | reverse complement strand
TCTTAGAGCCGGCTGGCATTGGCTCTGTCAGACATGGGGGAAGCTTCCAGCAGCTTCTCACAGAAGCCACCCCTGTAGCTCCCCCACTACCAAAACCTTCCCACACAAACTCAATACATGTTGTCATGTGAAAAGCAGTAAAGTCATTACAAGGCAGAAATGATGAAGCCAAAGAGAAACTACACCAGGGAGCTACACGCCTTTTGGGCATGCTATTATCTAATACATGGCTGTGGGAGAGTGTGATCTGAACCCTTGGCACACAGGTCCCCCATGTGAAAGGACTTTAGGTGGCAGCTGTCAATACAACGTATGCTCCTTCTCACTGCTCTGATCAGCTGTAAAGGCTTCCATGGTCTTTAGTAGCTGCTGATATATTAGGAAGATTTGATATGTGATGCAGGTAGTGAATGCCCAGTAATTTTGCAATTTGGCATTTTGTTTGTACATAAAGAAAATTCAGGGCAGAAAGCATTTTGCATTTGGAAAGCAATGGCAGAATGCTCCAACATGATGGGATCAGTTCTTGAATGGTCTATAAATAGCGCTGCATTTCCAGAAGACTGCTTTTTCTAATGTACTTCACATCCATCAATAACCCTGGCAGAGGTAAGGGATCAAGGATTCTGTGGTTCTCTGGATTTGCAAGACTTTGATCAAATTTCTCCTCCTGAGAAAAATCTCATGTGTAGAGTTAATAATAAGGCAGCATTATGGGATATTGAAAACAAAGGTTGGTAGCCACAAAACTCCTAAAAGATGGTGCCAATCTTGAGAAGTTTTAGATATTGGATTGGTCTATTGGAGAAGGTGAAAGGCAAAATCCTGGAGTGCCAGATCTTCAACTGAGGTCAGTGAAATCAGTTTTCTGGAGCAGAAACAGCCACTGACCTAACCTCTAGAGTTCACTCCATTTGGATTGTCAAGGAAAGGTTAAGGGTGACTAATTTGTGGTCTTTTTGTGCTGATGTGGGAGCTGGTGTGATTGGAAATTGGGACTAGACAAATGGCAAAACCAAAGCATCATCTCCTCCTTCCTCAACTAACCCTCTGAGTGACTTCCTAAGAATTGTGCTGGACCTTGTGTTTTAGGTCAAGCCTCCTGGATGATTGCTTTAATTTTGTGAAGTCCAATAGCTTGTATCAGATGACGAACATGTTGTGTGACCTCCTGTGATCTCTTACGAGAGGTCTCTTATGACAGGTGTCATATGAGGTCTCTCATATCTGTGAATCTGGGATAACTTCTTAGCATAGAGAAGTTTGTGGGAAGACTTTAATTTTGATTTTTGGGATGGAAATGTAGAAATAATTGCTGTGGTCATACTGATATATACAACAGGGTTTTTTTTTCTATTTTACTCTGTTCTCATTTACTAAATTTAACAGATCTACTTAAAAATTGTCCCCTTTCGCATGCTGTTCTCCCTTTCTATGGTGTGGTGTAAAAGTAGCAGTACTGCTACACTGGGGCTTAGGGATTTCCCCTGTCACACTTCATTCAGAAGCACATAGGTTGTCATTCTCTCTGCACAACTTTTTTCATCTTAATGTATTTGATTCATGTGGATGCTTTTAATGTGGTTGGCAGGACAAATAGAAGCATATTATCCGGGATTCAACATTTTAAGTAAAAAGAGCAATTAAAGGTAATTTATTGTTTTATAATATCAGAACTTTTGAAATGTATCTGTGTTTTTTCTTGCAGAACTAGCCCTTGTACATTCATGGATAAGCTACTGCACACAAGACACAATGCTCTTTGACTTCTAACTAGTCCTTCCAGCAATTGTTATTTATAGAGGGTGGAGTGACATGATGTTGGAGATGAGCACGATTTCATTCCTGTGCTCCAAAAATATGGCTTTCTATAACCAGAGTGAAAAACAAATTAATTTTCAAGACAATACTCCATAAGGTTGAACAATGATAGGACCTTAGTGCATCCATGCAGAGCAAGCTCACTTAATGATTGAGGGCTGCAATGGCAATGGGGGCGAACAAAATGAGAGAGTAGGAATCTGTATACAGAAAAGTTTATTCATACATGTGAATGAGTGATTGTGGTCTAATACATTTTTACAGTAGCTAGTATTATGACTTCCAAATTCTGCACAAGCATGGCCATTGCAAAGAAAGAAAAAGTTTCCATGTTTATTGGTAAAGGTCTGTGTTCCTTTTTTCAGGAATCTTTCATGTACTATGAAATCATCAAAGCTGCTGTGTGTATCTTCTGTTGGCTTAATTTTCATTGTCAGAGTTACTGAGGAATAAATCTTTTTTAAAGAGGAAAGATTTCTGAGATTTTTTTTTTTTAAACGAGGGCATGGCAGTTTGGCTTTATTATTACATTTAATGGATACCAGTGATTAAAAAGAGTGGGGAACACATTTCAAAAAAGCTTTGTATAGGACTAAATATAGTGCTTCTTTAGTATAAAAATATAATTATTACTGAAAGTCCATTTGGAAATTTTTCTCCTTATAGTTCCTTCTTAGTCATATGGTGATGCCAGTAACCTGATTTAAAATTAAATAGTATCAGCCAGTTATCACAAATACTTTACATTTAATGTTGAGTTATTAGTCTGTATTAATTTATTGGTTTTACTTCCTCCTACCCTGCTGCTCCACTGCTGCATACTTTTCCTGCTAGGCTGTTTTCTACCTACCTTTTAAAGCTAATATATAACTTGTAGGGAAATAACAAAGCATTGAATACTTAGGAAAAATGTTATCTGGGGAAGATAGAAGAACTGAAGTCAATAGAAGACTATCTGACAGGAGAAAATGAGAGACTTATGACATATATTCACAATGACAATAGTTTAACTAAGAGTGTGACTTTTAAACCAATTTATTGAAACTGATTCCTTCAATGTAGATGTCCAGACCTTAGTTGTTACCTGATTTATGGTAATTAACATAGTATCAAAAGTTGAAATTTTTAAAGTAAGTTTTGTTCTAGATGTTGAGGGAAGGAGTGAGAAAAATAACAGAGAAAGTATTTTTCAGATAAAATATTTTACAGATAAACACAGGTAAAGTATTTTTCAAAAATATCATTATGTAGTTCATTGGTCCAGCCAAAAAAAAAAACCCAAAACCAAAGAGGCCGCTGAAACTTGTAGCTATTTGCCAGCACACCATGTTAGAAAGTGTTTAGTGGCTTTGGAAACATCAATATGCAGTCCTTTTCTATTCCAGTCCCTCTTTGAAGATGGCTTTATCCATCTTTTCTAAAAGTGATGCTTTTGCTTTTAAATTATAAATTGATTAAATATTGTTTGTTTTTATAGCCCTTTTGTTTTTATGTTACCCAGTCAGAGCTGTTCACTACTGATGAGCAAAATTAATCACTGTAGTTAATTGTAAAATTACTACAAATGTCTGCAAAAAGATAGATGCTTGGAAACTGCCTAGGTGGTAGGTTGCTGGAGACTTAGCAGCTTGGGAAGTGTCCTGACAAGGCACAATTTTAGTTAAAAATTACTGTAAAAGAATAGTAAGAAATATTTACAGTGCTCAGAAAAAAGTAGATTTCCGAACAGTACAAATAAGATCTATTGGAATGGACTATCCAGGTGATTATCGAAATGTTGTTTAATGGAGGCATTTATTATTTTTTTTTATTAAGAAGAATGGAGTTATTTTTACTTGGTCATCACTTCCCTTATCTGTTTTTGTTTTCTTATTTTGATAACAGAAGGCTGAAACACTTACTTATTCTCACAATTCTTGTAAGAGCACAGAGCCAGTACACTGGCTTTACACAAGCCCTGGTGCTGGAGATGTGTCAGAGGGGAGCTGAGTAGAGCGGGCTCTAGGGACTATGGCTTCCATAACAGAAACAGGGAAATAGGCTACGACAGCCTTGAAGAGATTTTTATTTACAGTGGCAGGTGAAAACTGTGGTTTTTCACTGGACCAGGGTGAAGTAAATGAGACAAGCAAGAGCCACACTGTCAGTGGCACAACCCCCATCTTCTTGACATTTCTGAGTAAGATACCTTTTTTATCTACTCAGAAAAGTGGGGGCCATTCTTACCAAAGGCAAATTAGGAGTAGGGATGGATGCTTTCTGGATGAGGGACACTGCATACACTGGGAATATCAGCGTGGTTTTGTCATGTCTGAACTGCTCTTCTGAAGTATGGAAGTTGTGGTTTAAATGGTCCTCTGCCTGAGTCCAGCCAGCACTGGGCACTTGGAATAAAATTCCCTTTTCTCAGCATGGGATTTCATTCTCAAAAAACTCATTCCAAAGACAACATGGGGAAACCCCAAGAACGTCTATCTCTGACAACGAGCAGACTGCTTTGGAAAACCAGGAGCTCAACTCATGACCAGCTGAAGAACTGCATTTTCTAGGGTAGAATGTCTTTCTTTTTAGAATGTATGAAATCTGCTTTTGATAGGAGAGAGCATTGAAAGCAGAGGACTAATATCTGAAATGAGCTCAGCCTTTCCTTGTGGACAGATTGCCTCAGGGGAAAAGTAGATGAATGGCCTGACACTATTTCTGTTGCAGTCTCTTGAGGGCAGTCACAAGCTGCAGTACTGGCCACCAGGAAAATGCTAGAGCTGAGGCTTCTGATGTGAAATCTTGCTGTTATTGCTTCTGCTTAATGAATGGAACAAATATTGGTAAAAGGATTAAATATAAATATTATTAGTGTTATGCACGTGGCTTAAAATTCCTCCTGAGTGAACACCTGGTGAACAAACATGTATCCCCTTTCGTTTCAGTGGAGGTGTCCTGGATTATATAGCAACTGGGGGAAGAAGGTTTTATGTAGAAACAACTGACAGATGACTGTGAGAATAAGCAGCTTACAGGAAACTGTGGCGAAGATGGACAAACTCAACTTAGATACTCTGCCTTATTGCACTGAAAGAAAGAAATACAGCTACAAGATCATTATTTAATGTGGATACACACCAGTTAGCTAAAAGGCAGTGGGTTAAAGTGCTGTGTGACCTGGGAGCTCTAGCTGTTTGCTAAGGTGACTTCATTCCTCCAGGTGTTTTTTCTTTGACTTTTCCCATGTTTCCCCCAAGCCAAAGGTGTAAGGCTGTGCTGCTGCTTCCTTCATTGTGAACTGCTGTTGTGCTGGAGATGGGGCCAGAGCTTGTTGCTGTCCGCAGTGATCAAGCAGGAGGCAGGAGCTTTCCCTTTGCAATAAGAAACTCAATGGAAGCAAAGGGAAAGTGAGAAATGACTGACAGTGGAAATGTATTTACCATTACCCAAGGGAAAGGGTTACGGATATAGATGGAGGATTTTGCTGAGCTTTTGTCATCATATTTTTGTGGTAACTTCAGTTTGCCTAGAACAGCTCCAGATGATCTCTCTAATACTGGTTAAGACAATACAGCAACAGCATCTGTGAGAAGAGGAAAAACAAAGAAACAAAAAGATTAGCCTTTGCTAGAACTGTGGTAGGAGACAGATCCACCTGACGTCTTTGCCTTTAAATTGTATGATGTGTTAAACTCTGTATGTGAGAGCATCTACACATCTGGGTATGGCTCTAGCAGGTATATTGCAATTTTATCACATGCTACTGTCCTCACTTTGATCCTGCAGTCATCTGCCTGGTCAGTAATGTCTGGACTGCATCACAGGGCTGGTCCCACAGCAGGCTCCTTGAATACATGAGTGGCAGAGGACATTGGTAACTGGCATTTTGCTAAGTTATGCCAGTATGTACCTCAGACCAACATGAAGACAGTTAGTAGAAGCTCTTTTCCATTAGTGTAACTCTCTTCACAAAAGATTTTGCCAGGAAAAGCTGAGGAATATCCTATTGACTTGACTTGTCACACAGTATGTCTCCTTGCTGAAGACTTTGTACAAACACCTGTAGTTTTGTTCAGTGTTGTCACATAGGATACCTGGAATGCAGACTCTTTTAAATTTAATAACCCAGCTCCTGAGATTTAAAAGAGTTCAATCTGTTGTCGCTTAAGGGAATTGGCAAGAGCTATACACTAAAGGAAGGGTTGTTGATTTACCTTCAGCACTTTACTCTCTCATATACTTTTCTAATTTCTGGGCTGGAGAAGCACAAGTTTCTATAGACAGGTTTACAAATAAATACACTCAGTGAGAGAGATTCAGAAAGGTGGAAGGGCAGGGATGGGAAATAAAAGTGAAATTCTTGTGGAAGGCAGAATGAAAGAGAGAATTTATTTGGCTCACCCCGATGTAAAGTTATGATTGAAATGGTATAAATAAGTTTTAGAATTAAGTGCATACATACACATAACTCATACATTCCTTTCTCTATTAGTTATTCTGATGCTCTTCATACATATCTCTTCTTTTTTGTTGTGATTTTTTTTTTCTTTTTAGGTTTATATTTGCAGTTCTGTATCCCTTGTTAAGGAGGATTCCTACTTTGGTTCCTCTGGTTGTTGTAAAGTGCTGATGAGTAATATTCTGGAACAAACCTTATTGAGCCACGGCAAGTTTCCAAAATTTAATGCATCCTTGCTCACCAATTGCATTTGCAGTGCTGTGACATTCTCATATTTGGATGAGTCCCTCCGATTAATAGAAATTGGTTTACCTCAGTTCTAGGCTGCAATTTCATCTGTAAATTACACAGAATCATAGAATGGTTGAGGCTGGAAGGAATCTGTGGGGGTCTTCTGGTCAAAACCTTCTCCTCAAGCAGGGCCACCTAGAGCCAGTTACCCAGGACCACGATGAGATGTTTTTTTAATATTTCTAAGGATAGAGACTTCATAACCTCCATGGGCAACCTGTGCCAGTGCTTGGTCACCCTCGCAGTGAAAAAAGTTCCCTGATGTTCAGAGGGAACCTCCTATGTTTCAGTTTGTGCCCATTGCCTCTGGTCCTGTCACTGGGCACCACTGAAAAGAGCCTGGCTCCATCTTCTTTGCATCCTCCATTCAGATAAATTAATTGTTAATTTAGAAAATAACATAAAATTAACTTCTCCCTGTCCTTTCCCTGCAAAAGAGCTTACAGCCTTGCAGAGAGCTCAAAGGTACCTGCTTGGATACTGAATTTCTAACACTGTGTCCTGTTTGTTTTTCAGATGGGCCCATCTTTTGGTAACTCAACATTCCAGTCCAAAATAAGAGAATCAGCTGATATCATTGTTGGAATATGTTATATGGTATTTGGTAAGTATGATTTCATGGTATAGAGCTTTGGCAGTATTTGATGTGGTAAGGAGATTTGACTGTAAAGTAGCTTGTTTCTGACACAGATGAACTTCTCTATTTTCATAAAAAGGGGGAAAAAAGCACAGAGAAAAATCATTAAAAGTTTTTTAACCTGATTAATGCTAGGTACAAAAACTATATTCAGTACTAGGAATATCAAGCTGGACAGGAACATTGGTTTTTGAGGTCCTGGCAGTTCTCGGCATCCATGTGATCATTATTAAGTCTCAACAAGATAGTGTCTATTCCACACATCATTGCAAACCATAGACCAACATATTCTGACTCCTCATAATGCCTGAAGTAAAATACCAAAAAGCCGTAATTATAACATGTCTGGGAAAGATGCAGGAAAGATCAGGTTTATGGCCAACATCCAGTCACTGCCTTAGAAAGTGAGATTTCTGTGGAGGGGGCTATGCTGTCAGAAGGGAAGCAAACATTCTCCATAGTCCTGGTCTGAGTGAGGAGAAAAATCCAGATCCAATCTTAAATGTACTGGTCAGCGTAACTGTGAGCCAGAGGCCAGGAAAGGCAACCCAGACGTCTGGGAGAGCAATGGCCAGCCTCGTCAGGTGCAGTCAGTAGGCATGGGTGATGCCTGGTGCTTCAGAAGATGGTGAAAAAGAAAAACGTAGCAGCCAGATTAATGTCCTAAGAGAAATTTTCCTTCCCTAAGGCAACCGATGCTAGCCCTGAAGTAGGGCATTAATGCAAAATA
The DNA here is from genome assembly GCA_026212715.1 of Elanus axillaris. NCBI lineage: Eukaryota > Metazoa > Chordata > Aves > Accipitriformes > Accipitridae > Elanus > Elanus axillaris. The sequence goes on along the minus strand of JANZLQ010000029.1, from coordinate 6,354,732 downwards.
AATACAGCACCAACAGTGAACCTGTATCTTTAGTCCTGTCAATGAATGTTTGCATCCTAATGGCTTCAGAGATTAACATATGTTTCAAAAGGTTTTCTCAACATTTTGATTGAAAAATTTAAATTAATGTAAGCCCTATTTATTTTAGACTGTAGCTGTATATGGATAGTGGAGTCTGAGAGGAGACTTATAGCCTGGCTGGACAGTACATATCAATTTAGAAACACATCCCTGCAGTATTTGTACTCCTGAATTTCCAGAGTTGGTTCAGCTAATGGTACAGTAATTTCTCAACAGAAACATGCTATTCTTCTACCACCAGATGGACTTGACATTTTCTTGTGTAGCTTTATTTCTGGTTTTGGTGTTTTCTATGTATTATCAACAACAAGTAAGATGCAGACCTCTTTACTGACAACACTGCTGGTAAAATAATGACATTTTCTGTCTGTCCCATGTTCTCCTCTCCCATCTTTGTTCAGCTAGTCATACAACACAGTGTTGCCTTATAACTTTCTTTTTAACTTTCTCATTCTGGATCCCATGATAATCAACCATGCTCAGATCACTAAGTCTCTTTGCCGGATGTGTCCTCAGTATCTACTGTGTCAGTCATACCAAAGCTGTTGAAGAGCCCTGCTTAGAAAACAGATGCAGTATATTCACAAGGCCATAGAAAATGGAGCTTGGAGTGATCCTGACAGACCATTTAGTCCATTTGCTGAGCCCTTATACTGTTGCTGACCAAAAATTGTCAAGCTTCTGAAAAACTTTCCATGAACTCACTAAGCAGTTTATTTATGAAGAGGAATGGGAAATGTAGAAAAGAGGTTTCCAGTAAGTGGTATTTTGTAAAAGTTGCACAAAATATTTGAAAGGAAAATTATATGCTTAAGTAGGAAAAAAAAATTGTTTTAGATAAACCCTCTTCCCATCTCTCCCTTCAGGAATTTCACAATAACGACGTATGTGAACAGGGATGGCTTTGACCATACAGTCAACCACATCCCAAAGCGGCTGGGATGTCAGTTGGTGCATGCTGAAAAACTGTATATGGGCTTGAGCTGGTAATCCAGACAAGAACAGACACCATGGGAAATAAAAGCAAAAAATAAAATTGAGGTTTTGCTAAAGAAAAGTGTGATGATTGACTCTTCTGTAGTATAACCACTGAAGATATTTGATGTAACTGATATATTTGATATGGCTACAATTTTTTATGTTCTGGTTAAAATTAATCTTACTAGGAAGAGTGAGAGAGCATATCCTGATAGTCTGATGATCTGTGCTCTTTGACTTCAGTCAACCTGATTCTGCTTAGGTAATGTTCCTTTTAGAGATATGAAGTGATAATCAGATTGAAATGTAATCGAAACACTGAAAAATACTAAAATGTGGAAAGAAAATAGAAATAATGGTTTTTTTAAAAAAAAAAGTTTTCATTTTAATATTTTTGAAGTCTTGGAAGAAAAATGTTAGGAACAAAATTGCTGCACATTTGCAGAAGCAGAATTCAAGGAAAATATCTTTTCTCTCTCCAGAAGATTTTAAATTACAAATGTATTAAATGGGTTTAATGAGATCAGTGATGGAAAGGAATTTAGTATCAGTGTCTAACATTACTTGCTAATCTGCTGTCTCTTTATGAGAAAATATCATAATCTGTAGGATATTTAGGAAAATTATGCAGTTTTTTCCTATGAGATTATGATTAAATTAGATGTATTGTCTTATGGGTATAATCCAAACCCCATGTTGGTCTGCAGTCTCTATGCAACTTGTTAAACTCAATTTCTATATCAATATTGACTCTATAGGTAAAGCGTTGCTTTTTCCAAAGGTATGCAGGAATAGGCAGTGAGGTCCACAAAAGCACTTAGTTTCAGTCTCTTTTCAACAGCTTGATTTCACATGGCAATAATTAAGGGACCCTCCCATTCATTAGGCATTCTTGTTTCCATGGCCCTCTGAAGTTTTATGTTTGAAAGCCTTGTTCTTGTCTGTCTATAAAAGGCTGCCTAAAACTCCGGTTTTTGACTGTTGTCTGACCTTCTAAACTGATTGTCACCTAACTCCTGTCTAACTTTGTAACAGTTTTGATACTGTTAGTTTAAAGGTAGAGAGCAAATGGCTTGTTTCCTACTAGACTATCTGCAGTCTTCTAAAGTTTCTTGTCAGGTCTCATAGTAAAACCAGCGTTCCCAGACAAAACAGTTCTATCTACACACAGTAGAGACATTACTTAAATACATTTTTCTCTTTCATGCATAATTCAACATTCTTGCTGTATTGCCTATTATTACTAGGAACTCTAACAGGCACCTGTGAGAAAATGCCTCGAAGAGAAAGGAAGAAGGGTTAGTGAACGGAGAGCTCTAGACCTGGAACTAGGAAAATATGTGTAGTGCCAGCTGGATATTGCCTCTGGCTCAATTAATGCCAGCTTCCTACAGGAAAAAATGGTTTTTGGCAAGTCAGTTTATTTAATGGATAAATTTATTCATTATTCATTATTCATAAAATTATTCATTAGAGCTTTGTAGATAGTTTGATGGACAAAACAGGAAGAAACCAGGAAACGTGATAAAAAAATTAAAAATATAAATTGAAATATAACAAAGAGAAATCTGCAAATATAAAAAGAGACAACTTACTAACTATGATGGCAGCACATTATTCTTGTGCAGGAAAAAAAAGGGATGGCTGAAAATGATTTCTTCGTCATATTCTGTGTTTCTCTGCAGGAATATGCTCATTGTGTGGGAATAGTATTCTCCTATACGTCTCCTACAGGAAAAAGAATTTGTTGAAACCAGCAGAATACTTCATTATTAACCTTGCCATCAGTGACCTTGGTATGACTCTGACATTGTACCCTCTAGCAGTAACCTCCAGCTTTTCACACAGGTTTGTTCCCTATCCATGTGATATTTAACATCCTCTGCAGGCTCTGGAGGTCCATGTCAGTGATGAAGACCAAATTACCCTGCCCCTTTGTTTAGCATAAAAGTGGGAATGAATTATAGGCATTGAGAGAGGTATGCTCTGTAACAGCAGCTTTAGGGACTGCTGGTGTTAATTAGCGTTTGTGTCTAGTTGAGGTTACTATCTTTTTGATTTCTGTAGGGCTGAGAAGATTTTTGTTCCAAACATCCACTCCCTACTGCATTTATCCTTTGTGGGTGGTATTATTCAAGTGGTGGTCAAATGCTTCATTTTTTTTTTCAGTTGGACAGTGAAATTCGTTACCATAAAAAGAAAACCCTGAATTTACTTATGATCTCCAAAAGTAGCGGTAGTGATGATGCATAGAAACAGAGTGTTCTGGGTTAACTTTTAGGCCAACACTCTAAATTTAGAATTTCTTCCTTCCTTCCCCACTTCTCTTTACCCACATGAATTCAACCTTATATCACTCTGCAAGTTCTATTTTTTGTGATCTTCTTTTAAAGGTTGAGAGGCTTAAGGAGGCTCATTACTAGACTTCAGTATTTGTGCAAGCCAGGCAGTATGAAAATGTTTGAAAGAAAGGAACTAGATAGCAAAGGTGAAGGACGATCAGAACTGGTTGTCAGGAGTTGTTTTGCAGGATTTGGGATAGGATGGTATTTGTAACATTTTGGTCTATCCCAGTTGTGCAGAATGTCCTGCAACTCTACAGATGTGAATTTGCAGTGCTGATTTTGCTTCCCAAAAGACTTTACTGAGAAATGTAGGAATGCATGTTTAATAATGTAATTCAGTAGAATATTTTTAACAAAAGAGACAGAAGAGCACCTCACCCAGCATAACCACTGAGTAATTTTTTTATTTTCAGTTAACCAAACCAAAAAAAATGTATTTGGTTTGATGTGAAAAAATCTCTCTTTATCTTCCTCCCATCTAGTTTTCTCTCTTTTTGGCATCAAAATAAAAAATAAGAGAAAAAAATCCAGCAATAACTCAGTTTTTACTACATTACTTTCTGTGTTAAAGCCCTGCTAAATATATTGACTAATGGAGATGATATCTTCAAAATCTAGAATGGGGCTTTTGATAACTGCTACAGCAAATACTCCTGGTGTCTGAATAGAAAGGGAGGAGGTAGAGTGATTCAGATCAAATTTTTGTACTTCTGGAGAACCTCACAAGAGAACATGTTGATTTTGATGAAAACTGATTTTGAAAATATACATAAAGATCGCAGATAATAATAAACTGTATTATTTTATAACAAGGCCTACTAGTTACAAGGATTTCGATTTTTGTTTTCAGAATGATTACCATTAAGATACACTGCTTTGCTTTATAAGAATATAAAAGGTTAAATGTGAATCATAAAAATAAAGCAGGACATAATTACTTAACCGGCTGTAAGTTTTTCAAATGAGAGTATCTTTCACAGTTGATCATTAACCAACAAATAATTTAATCATGGAGTTTTATTGAACTTTTAAGGCTACAACTGTAAATATATTTCTACCATTTAGTATTACATTTAAGAAAGAAGGATAGCATCTCAGAATTAACTTTCCTGCTTATTTGCCAGGTGGCTGTATGGGAAACAGATTTGCTTGTTCTATGCGTTTTGTGGGGTGCTGTTTGGGATCTGCAGTCTCTCAACACTGACGTTACTGAGCACTGTGTGCTGCCTCAAAGTTTGTTTTCCAGCTTATGGTAAGCTAATGGTTCTGTCTTAAATTACTCAATTTTTTAATGTGAACATAGACCACCATTTCTGGGTTCCATATCCCAGAGAGTATTTTTTATAGAAGAGATCTATTACATCCAGTCAAACAATTCTTTTTTCTGTGATAATTGATAATTAACTATAGGGCTAGCTATATGCAATTGATTACTTTCAAGCTCTTTTAAGTCAGGGTGATAATTTGGAAACAAGGAATAAGGGTTCTGATCTGAAAGCAAGGCTGGCCTGAGTAAACTAATTTTTTTAGAGTTTATTGCTACATTTTGATAGAGATTTATTCCTACAGATTTTTGTTTTGCTAAGTATTCTACATGTGTCAGAGACTTCAGCTACCTAATGTTTTTGCAGATTGTTGCAACCCATGCCCTATTCTTACAAACCTTCAATATGCTATAATATTTTAAAGTTATCCTTCTTAATTACCCTGCTTAGCTGCCTGCCTATGGGAAACTCCATGCAGACATGGCAACCATGCTGATCTTCACTGATTGTTTTGTGTCTTCCAGGGAACAGGTTCAGGAGAGAACATGGGCAAATCTTGATAGCCTGTGCTTGGACTTATGCAGCAATTTTTGCCTGTTCTCCCCTAGCTCACTGGGGAGAATACGGAGCAGAGCCCTACGGCACAGCCTGCTGCATTGACTGGCATTCAACCAATGTAAATGCCGTGGCCATGTCTTACACTGTAGTCCTCTTTTTTTTCTGTTTTATTCTCCCTTGTGGAGTAATTGTCACTTCCTACTCTCTTATTCTGGTAACTGTGAAAGAATCCAGGAAAGCAGTGGAACAGCACGTCTCCGGCCCCGCCAGGATGAGCAACGCGCAAACCACTACTGTCAAGGTATTTGAAAGTTAGCCTTTGGCAAGCCATTTTTGGCACAGCTGGGCAGCACCATTTAAGGACCAAGAATGTTTCTGAGAAAGGAATAAAGCTGGAAAACAAAATTGGTCCTTACTGCATTTTTATTTCAGACAATAGTATTGTCTTGTGTAGATTTGTCCATGGCAATGAATTGCTAAACATACAAATAGTAGCTGTGTTGTTTCTGGAGGGTGATAATTGAGCTCACAGAGCTTCATTACTTGTGAAAATTAAGATTTCAGACTTTTGATCAAAAGGAGGATTAAAAATTGGAGCACTAAGTAGAAGTGAATTTGGGTCTCGGGCTCAGGAACCATTGCTTATGAAATCCAGTCTGGTTTAGAGTTGGCAAATTCTGTTTGCTCAGCTATGGACATCTGAGGAGGTCCAGGCTTAAGCTTTATATCATTAAAGATTTTAAATAGTAAGGTAGAGCTCAAATTCTCTTGTGTATGACTGAAGAAAGGACAAAAGTCACAGAAAAGTGCATCTCTCTAAATAGTTTTTGAACCAAAGACTCTGAAGATTTGTTTCACTAGCTTATGCAGTAAAATTAAACCTGTGGTCACAGGAGTTGTTGTGGAAATTGTTTCCTGCTGCCAAACTGTCTCTTTCCAGGAGACAATCAGCATCTTTCTATTATACCAAAAATAAAAGAGGAATTTTGCAGCTGGCATTAGGTGTGCTTCACTCTTAGATAATGTACCTCTTGAAAGACATGAGTGTTACTCTTGACTCTTAATTATCTCCAGCAGAAAATCTTTGTCTTTGGTTGATTTCAGTGAATCCTTCTCTCATTTCTCTAGTTATTTTTTTAGCATGTCCTTCAAACTACATTCCTCATCACCCTTCAACTTTCTGCTGGAATCATCTTTGGTCCTTACCTTCTCTGTCTGTTCAGGAATATGGATACTTTCATTTCCAAATACAATCGGATACCTCACAGGTCTATCTCTTTATAGACAACCTGTTTTATCTTTTTCATACTCACAAACTTTGTTTCTCTCTGACATCTCTTCAGATTACCAAGTGCATGCAGTAGAAATCTTCATCTGTCCTGTCTCTCCCTTTGAGTATCTTGGTTTTGACCACCATGGAAAATGCCATCCTCCTGTCTACTGCATGGTTTTGTAACCTAAATATCTTCCTCAATCCATGTAGTTTAAGAACTGAAGAGTTACATCCACATCTCATCTAGTCCTTCTTTGTAGTAACTCTTAGATGGAACATATTCCAGCTAAAGCTCTTAAGTATGTTCCTGCCCCATTCTGGATATTCAGTAGACATTCATTTTCTTAAGTCTCTCATTTGACTACAATATATTACCTTTTAATTGTTTAATTAACTTTCAAGATTCTTCATAACTTGTCCTAGTTAACTTCTATACTCCTGTTGAGTAAGAATGAACACTGTATGCTGGTTACACTGTGTGCTCACAACACTCAGAAATGTGCATGGATGTTCAATAGTACTTGTCATTCTTATGAACTCCTTATAATAAACACTGGCAAAAAGAAAGAAAATCTCCTTCAAAACTTCCTTTGTGATGTTAATACAGAAAGTCATTCTGGTGTATCACAGAGGATGATACTGGTTGGGCTGCTGGAATGCTAGCAGAACTGCTTATCGTGTACTAACGAGTATTTCTTCTTTTTATTCCCTGATTTTTTTTCCCCTCAAAATTGCTCTAATCTTCACTGTTAGTATGTAAACTCCTTGAGTTACTCTGAGAGTGCTTATCTGCAGATGAGCTCACCATGGAATAACAATAATACAAACAACATTTACTTATACATGGTAATCTCTTGGAGACATCTGCTAAGATGATGGTTTAAGTCAAACTCATAAAAGCAGAGAGGAGAGAAGAGACACTTTGGGGGGGTTCTTTCTTAAGAAACTGCTAAACCAATCCACCACAAATATGTCAATTCTGTGGTATAGTTGGAATGTTTATTTGTTGAACCATCATTCTTTGAGCCACAATACAGACTACCTTGTAGCACCTGTCAATTTAGAGACAATTTATAGCCCATTCCTCCTCCAGCCTTTTCCATCCTGCCTCTGACATCAGGTCACTTGAACAGGAGTCCTGGTAAAGTTTGACCAGCTTCAGCTGAAGTGCTTGGACATGTTTTCAGTCTTGAAAAGCAAAATACAGACAATTACTTGGGCACTTAAAATGGGACTTAGACACTTAAAGAGTCTGGCTAAGACCAGAAACTGAATTATGAAAGCTCTCGCTTGGTGGCTGCCTATGCCTCAAGGCTCCACGAAAATGCCACGGGTTCCTCTGCAAGCCCAAAGGTTTCCCAAGTTCCTGCAGTTTGCTTTAATCTGTACTGCCCTGCACACTAAGTAGCTATCTCTTTCCTAAACCATATTAACATAACCAGGCCAAAGTGTTCAATTTAGGCCCACTTTAGTCTATTTGTTTATTGGTAATTCAGTATTTTTATTTTAAAAAGAGCAACAAAATACAGATAACGTTCACTATCACTAATCTACTTCCCATGTTAAAAGATCTGTTGGTAGTGGTTTTTTCTATGCTATTTTAGAATGACAATAGCAAGACTTTCAGAAAATGTAATGGGAGCTGTATAGTGCAATTAGCGCTTTTGTACTTGTGAATTTGCAAGGTTGGCTAACTGCTGATATTGATTTTATTATTATATAGTGCCATAAAAATCAATTGTAATGCATACAGAGGACACTATTGTTCTCATGGGATCTCTTCATAGGTGCCTGGGTTTGCCAACTTCTGGAGAAAACATGCTCTGAGCATGTAGATAAGACAGATAAATATTATGAATGCAAGTAGAGATGTAGGAAATTGCCTCTTCTCCAGGAGTTCCTTGGGATTAAGCCATTTCACAAGCACATCCCTGTTCCCCCTAGACGTTGCAGCAGCAAAACCACCACGAGTGTAACTTCATGTCTCATCAAGTATTTGTCCAAACACCATCTCGTAATGCTCTGTATTACATTCAGTTTAAATCATGAGGGGTAAGCCTTTGGCCTGGGAGATTGTGTTCAGTTTTTTGTTCTGATTCAAACTTCGTGTATGACCTTGGACTAATCCCCTACTTCTTAACTTGTATTTCTTTGTGGCTGTAATTTGTGATGCCTCTGAATTACCTGATTTAAAACACTGAAGTATCATTTGGCTGAATAGAAGGTTGAATAATTCACATTTCACTCCTAGTATTTTTTACTGAAGAAACTGAGTATCTGACTTTGTTCTTATTATGGAATGCAATGATTTGCAAAGAAACAACACAAATCTACACACTGTGGAGGTTAATTGGTCTTAAACTGGGTTTCTACAATGCATGGACATAGTGCTTCATTTTTTTTAATCCTCATTAAATTATTTTTTTGTTAAATTAATAGAAATTTTACCACCAACATTAATGGAGGTTGTCACACTGCTCTGAAACTGGAAGTATTATATATCCACTGGTACAAGCAATCTTGAAAGCTGTGGCTAATTACAGGTGGGAATATCTATGACCATAAGAGAAAATATAATGGATATCAAATTGGATAAAGGTTACTTTTCAAAGAAGACCTACAGTTTAGAATACAAGATGCTAAATCTGAATAATTCATTGCAATGGGTAAAGCTACTCCTGACGTAAAAGAAGAATTACAGCTGTTCAATGCCTTTCTTGATTCTGTCCACCTTAAACAGATGCTTTAGTTGTAAGGCACAGCAATGTTGCAATTTGCTGCAGGCATTTCAAAGCCCTTTGGGGATTAGTGGTCTGTGTGCTGTTTCTAAATGCATGTGAAGGGAGACAATCTGCATGAAGACATAGGCTTAACGCCAAACTTATAGTTGCATTACTTACACTGTTGACTATATAGTATTTGTTGATTTGAGGAGGAGGTGACTGGCTTTTGGGCAAGCATGGGAGAATCCAGTTGACTGATAAAGAACATGTTGAATGTGTCTTACTGTTAAGGCTTGTTATGGCAGAAAACAGACATTTCATCTGGGGAGCATGTGAAATTAAGTTTCTGTTATTTTAATATAGATGATCACATTTATGACTGACTTTTACTTCTGTGCAGTGTAAACATTTGTAATGGTGAAAAGTGAAGGAAGAAGTGCTTTTAGATTCCTATGTGAGCATGGCTCAGGAAAACCATTCCATAATGCTTTAGACAATTCAGTAAAGTTATCTTCATTTTTGTGTATCTTCATTTGACTAGTTCATTTATAGTAATCACTGCTACACCTTAGGCTTTCCAGATGTGCAGGTCCTATGAAGTTGTCAGGCATCTTGGGCAAAAGTGCAATTTTTAAATTTATTTATATTTTAATCTGGAAAAGGTTTACAGACGAAAAAAGAGGACAGATCAAGGGTGTGAGATAGCCTCTAGCCATCCCAGGTTCATCAGACTTCTGTTACAGTCTGATACATACTATTTTAATTCCTTTCCTCCTGGTGTAGGAATAATAGCATCAGTTGTTCTCGCCTGTTGCTTTTCAGACTTTGCCATAGTTGCTTTAGAATATTTTGCAAGATACAATTGCAATATGCCTTGGCTTTACAGGTCAGTAAACTACCATTCTGCAGAGTGTTTAGCTGGCTAGTTTCATGATTTCTATGTACGGTAAAACTCTACAAGATGGGAAATTATGGCCAATATTTCCCTTACTGATGAGAACTGGAGCAAGGTCAAACTACCAAACTAAGGCCACTGGTGTAGTCACAATTAGCTACAAGACTCAAATTCAGGAACCACTCTTGCTTTTCCTGTTGCTTAGCCCATTAGCTTCTGCCTCTTGCATATTCTGCCTCCAGGCTTTGGTATGCTCTTACTTATGGTGCCCTGAATGATCAGTCAAGTTTGCACAGAGAGACAGTCTGCAGTTTTCTCATAAAGGCTTCTGCTCTTGCAGGCTTTTGAAGAAAGAGCTAGATAAGCATTGCCAGCGGCTGGTCCATGAGGTTGGGTGTGTGAGCCTTGCAGTCTTCAAGGACCCAGAGGCTGAGTTTGGGTTCTATGTTACCTGACTAACTTAAATTCAGTAAGCAGAAGGGACAGGTGATTTGTAGGAATCTGTCTTCATCTTTATGAGCCACTGTGGGGGACAGGCAGCATCTTGGCAGATGGTGGCGGATGAACTAGCAGATCATAGGTGATCAAGGGCTGGATCAAGGGATGAGAGCCATTTTGTCCATCATGCTCCATGTCAGCTGAGCTAGTTGTCTCAGAGGAGCAGCATCCTGTTCAGACATTACCGTAGTGACTGCACTTAGAAACTTCAGAGAGCAGTGTTTTCTCTATGACACACTGTTTATTAGACCTTGCTCTGGGGTGCTGTGGTGGGTTGACCATGGCTGGACGCCAGGTGCCCACCAAAGCCGTTCTATCACTCCTCCCCTCTTCACTGGACAGGGGAGAGAAAAAAAAAATATAACAAAGGGCTTGTGGGTCAAGATAAGGACAGGAGAGATCA
>JANZLQ010000029.1:6319181-6338195 GCA_026212715.1 Elanus axillaris | reverse complement strand
TGCAGGGGAATCTCTGCTCCGGCGCCTGGAGCATCTCCTCCTCCTTCTGCACTGACCTGGGGGTCTGCAGGGCTGGTGCTCTCACGTGTTCTCACTCCTCTCTCTGGCTGCAGCAACTTCTTTCTTCCTTCTTAGATCTGTTCTCCCAGAGGCACCGCCACCATGACTGATGGCCTTGGCCTTGGCCAGTGGCGGGTCCATCTTGGAACCTACTGGTGCTGGCTCTGTCGGACATGGGGGAAGCTTCCAGCAGCTTCTCACAGAAGCCACCCCTGCTACCAAAACCTTGCCATGCAAACCCAGTACAGCATATTTTCTAATGCAAACAATCCAGCCTTCCATGAGAATTCCTCAGGATACAAAATGCATGAGGCTCGGGGAGACCCTCACTGATGCCACTTTTCCAGCAAGCATGCTTTGCATCTGTTTATACTGGCCAGAGCAAACTCGACCCAACTGGTGGGAAGGGCAACGATTCAGACTTGCAGCACTGAGGACCAGACACTGGCATGTTAGTTCACTTTCAGAAAATGCTGTTGAGGCATATGGTATTTTGGGGTTTTTTGAACATAGCTGACGAATTCATACTAGGACTACCTACAAGGCTTTAAAAATCCTTTCAGCCAAAATGAGTTGCTAGAAACCTGCCTGGAACATAACTTTGAAATAATGCTTCACAGCAGTAATTAAATGTATAGACAAACGGACTTTTTGTAATGCATATATTCTCATTCCTCATGTACTTTCTCTTAATTATGTTTTACAATATGGGTCGTTTAATGCAGATTTCCTTGGTGACTGTGTTGCGGGAAAGATGAAAGCAAAAATGAGGAGAATGCTCATGCATTTTGTGCTGTTTCCTGTAAAGTAGAAGTGCAAATCTGTAAATCTGTTTCTAGATGTTGGTAGTTCTCTATAGGCCAGGAGACACTGTTATTTGGAAGCAGATTGGAAGTGATGAATACTTTCCCTGGTGGGGGGTGGAAAAACATGGATAGTTTCAGAATTTGATTTGTTGAATGTATCAAGCATGGTTGGTGTGTTGTGTTTCTAGTTCTTATAAACTTGATGTACAGATTGAGAAATCTGGACTGGACATGCAAAAATACATATTCTTTTGCAAGCATGATTAGAGATGCATGAGAAAAGGTATTTTGATGGGTTTTTAAAAAAGTTTAGATACTCCAAATGATTTTGCATGTACAATTAAAGCACGTATGCATAATTTTAGTAAGCATGTACACAAATGCATATATGCTTTTGCATGTGGAAATGAGTCATTTTCTATTGAAAATGTGGGGCAAAATAGCTCCACAAGTTAGACATCTAGAAGTTAGAAATAGAAGTTAGACAGCAAGTATTCAAATAAGATATTTCTGTTGTAATAATTTTTTGAATAAAAACCACAGTGATCAAGTAGTTTATGTTTTTCAATTAGTTTTCAAAATACATGACTGGATAAAATATGTTTTTCACTTACTTTAAGCCAGTATCTTTTCCAAGCATTGTGTGTTCTTACTAAAAAAACTTACAGTAATCCAAAGAGGGAAGCTGTGAAGGATTTGTATATGTGCATAGTTTTCACTTATTTCATGGGAACAAGTAACATGACTTTGTTTCTGGTAGGATGACAGCAAAGTACTGCTGCCTTTTTGTGCCTGGGTGACTGGCTGAGTGTCATTGCATCAGGGATATTTCACTAGTGGTTCAGTCCTGTAAAGCATCATTTACTTAAATGTGTTAACAAGCTGAATTCACCCTGTCTTATTCAATACATACTCCAATAAACATCTAGTTTGAAACAGCTGAATCAGATCCTGAGCTTGTGCCAACAGCCAGGCCTTGTTCCAGTCTGTGTGAGTGAACTGACGTGCACCAGCTGCAGATCTAACTACAAAGATGACTTAATGCTGCAAGTGTAGAATACCTATTTTCTTTTTCTAATTATCCATAATGTAAAAATATCCTCTATAACTTGCATTTGTTGTGAAGCTCTTCTTATAAACCATGTTTTCCCCATGTTCCAGCTCAATCATAATTCCCCATAATTCCATAATTGCCTGTAGATTTCTGAGCAGTGCCACCTACCATTATATTTGGTATGTGAAAAATGCCTTTGTGCTTGATTTACAGACACAACAAATTTTTTTCATTTGTAATTGTGTTTATTTACTTCTCCAGAAGATATGTTTTTAAAAAGTTTTTGTATATAGGATTTGCCTACACACAAGGGCAGAGTTTAAAAGGATTTTTGAAAATCCCTATATCCAAAATCATATTGTTCACAAGCTATGATAGATTCCTGTCTAGGCTAAGAGGCAGAGCAAGGGTGTATCACTTCTTACCTTACCCTGGGAAATTACTGTATTGCTATATACCTACATTTGTATGACCTTTTACATTTTATGAAATGATTTATACTTTGCAAACTACATGTTTGGTCAAACATCCCAGTCAGAACGGGTGCTGGGTGCATAGGGGATGCTATGTATCCTGTGATGGTATTTTTCCTATGTCCCTGTATGATGCACAGGACTGTAGGGATTCTTTTGGCTGGTGAGATCTTTGTGTGGAGATACAAGCAATTAAAATAAAAATTTGGCTTGCAAGATGTGGGAAGAAGGCATTTAGTCATAATACTGCAGAGCAACAATGGGACACTGCAGATGGTCACACTGATAAGGAAAAGTGTTAGAAATTTCCACAGATATGTGCAAGTATGAAATGATAACTCAGAGCTGAAGCTGTTTTTCTCTCTATTTCCATGATAAAATAAAGACATTACAGAAAGTCCATTATAGTTTATTAAAATCATCTTCCATTAACACTAAGGGATTGTAAACCCTTGACTCTATTTTCTACAAACCGTAATGAATTACTTATTGCCTTTTGAAATAGTTTCCATAACAACTGATTTTTTTTATGCCTTTCTATGAAGCCTGCACATATTTTTCTAAATTACATCATTGCATTTTTCCTTAATCAGCCACATGACTTTACACTGGATTTCCTTGTGGTCTATAGAGGCTCAGTTTGCTGCTACCGCAATTTTAGCAGCTGTGTGTTATAGGCTGAGCCTAAAATTAGGCAATATACTCTTCCTTACTTTAATAAGAGAATTTGGGCTCAAGTCTTGAGTGAAATCATGAAAAGGCTCGGCTATAGTCTAACATGCCTGTTGTCCTCCCTGGGTCTTGTTGTGTAGTGATGCATAGCTGACTGCTGCCTCAGGTGGTATCACCTTCACAGGAGGAAACCCAAGGCCAGAACTGACACCTGTCCATCAAGTATAGCATAAAGATAATCTAATTAATCACACAGTGATTAATCATGCAGGGTAGCTGACTTGTCTCATAGTGTCAAAGTCATATTCGCTTACGCACAGTTGTCCCTGGTGGACGTAGCTGATGTGTGGCCTTTGTTAGCTAATGAACTAAAAGAACGAATATACAGATCGCTGATTCTGAACAACCATTTCGGGGGTAAAATGAACTCATCATTGGAAATAATGTACCTGAGGCAGAAGTAAAGGGTTTTTTTCTGACACATTCCCAGAATTCTAGTTGGTTATTGAGGCCTGAATTCCAGAACTGATGTAGCTTTGTTTCTATCCTGCTACTTATATTTTTAGGTAACCTTTGACCACTGTATTGTGTACAGATTTTTTAGCAGTCATTGGAAAAGTTAAGTATGAGCCAGCAGGAAAGAAGGAATGCTTACTCACAAGTACTCTCCCTTACAGTGAGACTGCTTGTGGAAAAAGTTTTTTTGCTTTCAAAACTTTTCTGCTATTATCTTTGACTGGTTTATATGCAGGTAATTGAAATCCCTCTTTATGGCTGTCTTGTTATGCTTTGTTTCCTCTCTAGTTTCACTGGAACAGTGTACATTTAATAGTCTTTTTTCTGATCATTTTAGCAAAACTGACCACCGCATGTGTAGTATTTCAGAGGTAGCTAAGATACAGTTATACAAATACACCATGTCTCTAAGAATGTGTACGAAAGGACATGTCTTTGAAGGTATAGTGTGCCTATACAATGTTTCCCCATTCATTGTCCTTATGCAATGCTGCTGCTGTTCTTGTTTGCTAACAAAAAGACAAAGTTTTCCTTTGGTTTGGCCCTTTGGTGAATCTTCCGTGAAAGTTCACAAAGATGCCCAATATCTACCTCATTAAAATTCCCCTCTTTTGTTGTGCTTATGAAAATCATCTCATGCTGGCATCACCGGTTAGTCCACTCCTCATACCTGTCTTCTTGGAACCACATGGGTCATTTTGTTGGTCTTAAGGAGACAGAGGCACTTCGTCAAGCACCTGGCATGAAACTTCTTACCATGGGCAGAAAGTGTTAAGCGTTGCTCAAACTCTGTTGTATTAAACTCCAGACTTCTCAATATGTGGAATGACAATATAAACAATAATAACAAAGTCTCTTTCTACATGCATGTATGTATATGTACAGTTGCTATACTCAGATATGTCAAAGGGGGTTCCTTTCGCCTAACTGTGTTTCACTAAAAGTTAGTTGTCTTAAGTACAGCCCCCGAATTGTCACTGACAAAGATCTAAGAGCAATGAGTCACTTCTATTTTAGACATAGATCTTTGAATGATATCAATTGCTTTCAGGAGATTTGTCTCTCTTTCCTTTGATGTTATAAAGAACCTAGTCTGGCTTAGATTTAGCCTATAAACTTTTGGATAGCTCAAGTTATGCAAGATTAATCCCCTGCTTGCTATAGAACCTGTATTGATGCAGTTTGTGAAGCTGGCTGAGAGGTCCTTGAAAATATGTGCCAAATCTTTTTTCAGAGGAACAATGTGAAGCCTATCGCAATCCCAAAGATTAATTGCTACCATAAATAAGTCATCTGGGAAATGCACCGATTAATTCTAATGTACATTCTTTCTTAATGTGATTCTAAAGGACAAAGGCATATTACTTGCCACAGAGACTGCTTTTATTTTCAGTCCTGAATACTGGCTGTGGGCAGATGAGGATTACAAAACCCATGCATATGGCACCAGCATAACCATAGGTAGAGCCAGACCTTTAGCTGATGTAAAGAAATGGAATGCTATGGAAACAAAGAAAAAAATTAAGTTCACCCCATCTTGTGGATTTGCCTCTTCATCATTTCCTAACTAGTCTCATTCTGTCAAAATACCTTGTTCCTCAGTTCTGTCAAATCACTTTAACTTTGGATGTTATGTGAGCTCTAACAGGTTAGGGCTTTAAATGATTATCACCCATAAATGGGAAATTTCTCCTATGTCACTATTATTATAGCTGGATGGCTTTCTAGAGACATACACAAATTCATAAACTGATTTTAGCCTAATAGAAAGAACAGTTAACCGCCACAGACATTCCTCATAAAACTTGTGATATATGTTTCTTGGCAATCAACATGCATTTCTCCTTGCAAAATAAAATTTGTGAGACTGTTAAACTTAGGGAGAAAATAATAGCATTTGGAGGAGCTCTCTATGCCGTAAAAGTCTAATGTGTGTTCCTCTGGTGTTAGTGCTCATGGCCTCTTTCATTCTCAGCCTGAACACAACAATGTCATTTGTCTTAGTAAAAAACCCATGATTTTTGCAACCTTGAATCTATATGCAGAGCCTCACTGAGAGAAGTGGTGGATTTGCGGTTAACTGAGCTAGCTGGCAGTTCTGTACTCCCACTTGCAGAGGGCAGCTCAGGCAGGTGGCATGATTAGCTTCTGAAAACGAAAAGTACTTTCCTCACCTATTTTCTTCTGTTGCCTTGGATCCAATGCTACTCTAAATTGAGTGGATTCTCTACAGTCTTCCTTATTTGAAAATACACACTTTTTGGGAAAAAAATGGACTTGTGAAGCTTTTTGAAGAGCATCAATGTTCTTGTTTCTGTCTTTACGTATGCACTTCAGTTATAAGCAGTGCTTAGAATGATGCCCAGCAGGTTAGTCTTCCTATACAAGCTGGTGCTTACAGTTTACTTTAGATTTCTCGAGGTTTATGTTTATTGCAGATATGATATTTATTCTTCCATTTTATGTATCTCTGTGATAACTTATTTAAAAAAACCCAACAGGTTTGTTTGGTTTTTTTTTAATAAAGCCTTTCAAAGCTTTCTTGATAGAGTTTATTAAGACAAACAATTGCATGGTAGGAGTTAAATTAATGCATTTGATTGACCTTCAGGATTAATCTAGTTTTCTGCTGTCAGATGCCTGTGTGTGACTCCAGCTGACCACTAACAATAAAATTATGGAAAACTTTCTTTAGCCAGGAAAATCAATATTGCTTATGAATTGGACAGTAGATAAGAATGGCTTTGCAATCCAGACAAGTGTTTCCCCAGAACAGCATCTTTTTCTTTAGGTTGGCTTCCTTTTAGGTGTAAAAAGGGTTTTCACAGCACTTTAGTGAAGAGGAGGAGAAATGTAGGAGTTGATACATTTTAACTCTGAAGTTTCAGGCACAACTAAGTTTCAGACAGAATTAAGTTGCTAGACAAATAAGCATTTGGAGAGCAGTTGAGGTATGATGGAAGACTTGGGGACACTTTTCACAAGGAGGTTCAATCAGGTGGTATTTTTATGCATATACTATTTTGGTGGGTATTTTTGTTACGCATGAAATTTTTTAACTCACCATTTTCTCTTTTTCTCTGCAAGCTGAGTGTTGCTGTGTGCATTGGATTTTTTGCTGCCTGGAGCCCTTATGCCATCATTGCCATGTGGGCGGCTTTTGGATCGATAGATAAGATTCCTCCACTAGCCTTTGCTGTGCCAGCTGTCTTTGCAAAGTCATCCACACTCTACAATCCAGTTATCTATCTCCTCCTGAAGCCCAATTTCAGAAACACCATCATCAAAGATTTCGCAGTTCTTCAACAGTTATGCATCAGGAGCTGGTTTTGTGTCAAGGCACCGCAGAACTACAGATCAACTTTGAACACCAACCTGAGAACATTTAAGGACAAAAATGAATCCAGCTGTAATTCTCTGCCAATTGTGGAAGAATATTCTTATTTCCCCCGTGAAAAGCGTGGTGATACTTTCGAATGCTTTCAAAGCTCCCCAAACTGCTGTCAGGAGAGGCTAAGCACTATGGAATGCCCTCCTCAAGAAAGTGTGTCCTCGGAGAGCAATCTCCAAGCAAAAGCGAGACAGGGCAGTAAGAAGTCAGTAAAGGTGGTTGTGCAGGGAGAAAAAAGCATTGAAATTGATACCTTGGAAATCACCTTGGAAACATTACCTGTGCATCGTACATTTACAGACCTCTAGAGCTGCTTGCATGAAGCCCTCTGACAGTAATGTTGTTATACTGGATTTGTGAATGTAACTTTTTCTAAAGAGTCCTTCTACTACTCCATTTTCTAGACCATTTCCTGTTTTTTCTCATACTCTTTGATGGGACACATGCTGCAGCATGGACATGCTATAAACGCTGTATGACTCTTGCCATGCCAACTTAAGTATATTGTGCTAACTGTGTTCACATCATGAAATATGTCAGACAAATCACTGCATTTTGTAACATCCTTTCACTCCATTTTCAAGAGAATACACTAACCATTGAGAGATTTTCCGTGAAGCATTATTACCCTTTCTAGATTATGTACATTTTATATTCTGTCTGTTCAAAAGAAATAACTCAATGCACAGTTTTAAAAGGACAAGCTCATGCTGGTTTAATTGTTATAGCAACTGAAAAGGTAGATGCTAACTGAAATGCCTGTTTTCCAGGAAGTGATGCTGGATGTCCGCGTATGTTGCATTTGCTGGGAGATATAGGTCACTTTGTTCCTTGCTTTGAGATGAACGGGCAGGTTCTGACCTTGTTCCACATGAATGAAATGAAAATATTTCTTGTAATTCAAGATAGTATGTAACTTTTGTTTACCTTTTGGTGTAATTTT
Source organism: Elanus axillaris (assembly GCA_026212715.1). Lineage (NCBI taxonomy): Eukaryota > Metazoa > Chordata > Aves > Accipitriformes > Accipitridae > Elanus > Elanus axillaris. Next base: position 6,330,280 of record JANZLQ010000029.1, on the reverse strand, counting down.
AGAACTTGCCCTAGGACATTATTATTTTCAGTTTCCTGTATAGGACCTTGGAATTAGGAGGGTGAAGACCTGGCCCAGAAATACCACAAGGAGCAAGAATCTCTGCTGGTTGAAACCACTGAAACCTGTGAACACTACCCCAAGCAAAGATCCCAGTCCTCCAGGAATTCTTGTATTTGGCTTACAAGGACAATTCTGCAGAGTAAGAACAGGCACAGCTCTTCTTTCCTGTGTCCTTGGGCTCCTTTTTTCTCCCATGGAAAATGAAAGAAAAGAAAATGAAAGGGTGTTGGAGAAAGGTCTTTTGAAATGGTTGCTTCTATTGGTTAGGGAGGATTTGGTGAAACTGCTGCTCTATTTCATGGCTTGCCAACAAGAAGCACCATATCCTCTGCTGCTGCCGTGAGAGCAAGGGCACACTGGGATTGCAAGGCTCTTATTTTGGCCAGGCTAGAACCAAAATTACTGTAGCTTTGCTATTAAAAGTCATTATAGCTTTGTTTTCCAGCTGGGGTTACACTAGGCAATAAGGCAGTTCTCCTCCCAAGGACTTTGCCATGTGCAGAGCCAGTTCATCCTATGCTCCCAAGGAGACGCTACCAAAGCCTCAGGGGAATACCTGTATCTTTGTAGCAATAATGATTCATCAGCAACACATTTTGCTGCTATTTCTGTGATGACTTGAAGAAAATGTACCTGACTGCAAAAGGGACAGCCACATTAAACTCTATGAAAGTCTCCAATTAGCTACTTCAAGGGATTTTCGGTTGCTATTGAGTACATTTGGCTTATTTACTTGGAACATAGAATTTTCTGGTGTGTTTTCACACCGCCCCCCACCCAAGCCTCCTTTTATCCTCAATGGTTTTGTATATGAATAATCATTAAGATACTTTTTATTGGATTTCCATAATGCATATATGTTTAAAATACATGACCTAATTAAAAGTACAAAAGATTTACAGGGCATTACAGAAAAGAAACCTCCCCAAGATAAAAAAATACTGTGTCTCTTCTGGAAGTCCAAAAAAGAAATCAGAAACGGCAGCTGGACTTTGAATGCTCAGAAAGTCCGTCCAGTGTGTTTTCTCCAAGGCTTCCCAAGTTAGCATGGCACAAATGAGAACCTAGCTCTGTGGGGCTGCAATTACTGAAACTGCTGTCTCTGACTTCAGATGAGATGGGATCAGGCTTCGAAGACCTTCAGGCAATGCTGGACTTTTCATATAGTGAATCAGTGAAAAATAGGAGTGGAAGCTACATTCAGAGGTCATCTGGTCCTTCCTGCTTGAAGTCCCATTGACGTCAATACACAAAGCTGAGTATGTGAATAAATCTCTGGAGGACTCACTGACAAAGGCATATGTTTGGAGGTTTTAACTGGCATATCATTGCAAAGCCTAAAAATGTCAAGCTATCGAAAGACAAAAAATTATAATCTGCATCATGCGTAGGAGCTGCACACCCAGCTTCCATACAGATGTTTGAAATCCCAGCCGTAACATGCAGCTTTTTAAAATGATTAGAAAAATGTTGGGTGTTTTTGTGCTGTGACTCCTCTTTGAGCTGTGCTGCTTGTTAGCTACACAGTGAGATAATGCTATGAGCTATTAGTCTAAATCACAAATATCATTTTTCTAAGACATCTACATAGGGATGTTAAGAAAATGAGAAATTTTGGAGTCTCTGTGCCTGGATTTACAGTCACTTTCAATTTAGCATTCTCTATAGTGGAAGCCAAGGCTGACTTGCACTAGATGCTACTTTATTTTTAGTGGAAAATATGTGAACATATATTTACATAATGTCCTTTTGTTAATGTGAAGAAAAAACCCCACTGCATCCTTTTAGGTTCCTTCAAATTGGCATTGGACTGTCTGAACCTGGCTGTCAGCACTGAGTTTAGAATAAAACATTTACGTAGAAGGTGACATTCAACTTTGAGTAGAAAATGTAATGTTTTAAAAATGACTGTAGAATCCATGCCAGTTCCTTTTATAAGTCAACAGGAGGAATGCTGTGCCTTTGCAGAGAATTCCCCATATATTAGACATTAAGAATGACAGTGAACTCAGATTATGTTCCCACTATGTGTGTGTGTGTGTGTGTTTGAGGGGGGGCAATTTTTGCCTCTTGTGCAGATACTTTTCAAAACTGCCAGGTTTTGGATTTTCCCATCAGTTGTTCATCAGAGTTAGTCATAAGTTACTGCTAGTTAAGTGTATGCATAAAGCAAATGCCATCAATTGCAGGGGCTCTTTAATATTATGCATTAAGGTCTGATGAAAGAATGAAAGGATTATTGGAATTTAAAAAAATAATTAAACAAAATATTTATTTTTAAAAATAAACCATTAAGACTTATTCTCACCTGACAAACTTATCATTTCTGTTGCTGACGATGTATTTAAGTATACTGAATACAACATTTATGGTGTCAATGGCAGACATGGTAAGGCAAACCAGTGAGGGTGCTAGTGTAGCATAGCATGGGAGACGCAGTGGGCCCTGCCTGCCTGCTCTGCTTTTAGAAGGGGAAACAGTGTTTTGCCAAAACTCAGTTCTCAGAAAGGTCACTGATCTACGCCTGCTCTTGACCAGAGGGGACCGAAAGTCATTCCCACCTGGTGGGAGGGCTGGCTCTGCAGGCAGGCACAGCTTACATGCTAGCAGATAACTTGACTTCACTACACACACATAGCTTACCAAAGACCTAGTACTGAAAGCGTGCAAAAAAATCAGCACCCTCACCCTGCCCTGTATTTACCTCCTGCATTCATTTATGGCTTTGTCTCACAGAGGATGGTAAGTTTGGGGGTTGGGGGGGGGGAATGCTTTCTTCTGTGCAGGTGAAGGATTTCAAACCAGGTGGGAGAGACCAAGTCCTTTCTCACTGCCACAGGAGGGCTGAGAAACTTGCCTGGAGGCAGCGTGGAGAGGCTTGTGCTGCTCTTGGCTTTGGTCTGTATCCACTGTGGACAGGCAATGTGTGCTGTAGGCAGTTGATATAACATATTTTTGGAGTGTTATTTTTGCTGGTTTAGTAGTTTCATGTGCTGAGTAGTGACGTCCTTGCAGTGGGAGGAAAGTCTGTCAGAGGTTGTGAAAAGCAAGTGAACTAGCTGGCTACATCCCATCTCAGCCAGAAGAGCTGGAAATAGCTCCCCGTAACTCTTCTGCCACCATCTTGCTCCTCCTGTGGCATTTTTCCTCCCTTACACCGTGTCCTTTCCTGCTGTGCTCTCCCATTCCTCTCTGCTGTACTCTCCGCCTTCCCTCAGCTTTCTATTTCTTTTGGGGATCTTTCTTCCCCTCCTCCCCGCTCCCTGGCACTCAGAGCACCCTGGGCAGCTCTGCAGGAGGCACCGGGCACTCTCATTACACCCCACAGAGCAGTAAAAAGCCATGAACTGCCCAGTTTCTGTGTGCAGTGTCAAACCTTTATGATGAATAGCTTTTGCTTTTCCAGTCACTCTCAGAATTGAGCTGGTCTGTGGAGGCCAGAAGCACGTACTATGTGTTTCCTTTTTTTTTTCCTGTTGACTCTCTGGCTTTATTTTAGCAAGGTACCAAGAAAGTTTTTTCTAGCACACCTGCCAATATGACATGTTTTTCAATGGGGTTGGAAGGAAGACTGGGATATCCCCATTATTTTTTCCCCTTTAGGCAAAAATATGATCTGTGGAGAGAAGCAGTAAACGCATTACTGCAGTACAAGCTTCTCATGCTGTGGTCCCTCTGTAAAAGAAATATACCTTTTCCTAGAGACGGGCTTTTAATAAAGAACTTGGCGATGTTCCTCCTGTCATGTCATTGGATAAAGGACATCTGGAAAAAAAGCCAGGAAGAGAGGCTCTTCAGATAAGAAAGATATGATTGGCATGCTACAAGTTTAGTGCTCCTAGGAAGGCTAGAAATAGACTCTTTGGAGACAATCAACTGCATAAGCAAGCAGGGTCTGTATTTTGGACCAGTTCTGTGTGCTAAGGCAGTGCAAGCAGTGCACCTATGAGACACAAAATAGAACCATTACATCCCTGAAGGGGACTGCAGAAGGGCACTTCACCCATCAAAAAAAAGACCATAATGCATGGGATAAGTTTGTTAGTGAACTGTAAAATGCAACTGTGAGATAGGTGAGAGAATTGAATGGTTTTGGGTGGGGAGAAACACTGCCGGAAATGTCAAAACTGTTCAATAGAGCAATTTTGAAGTGAAAACCTTCAATTTTATTGATCTGGAATCATAAGAGTGTTTTGGTACCATTCAAAAGGTGTCAAACCAGATGAACCCTTTGTCCTTGGGTGATGCCTGATGGCCAAGGGCACCTGGGAGGCTTGCAGCCCACACCACACCTGGGGGGGCTGGCAGGGGAAGGGTTAAAACTGCACTATCTGCTGCACAACCTCTTCTCCAAAGACATCTCACAGGGCCCGAGACCAGAGCTAGCCATAGCCCTCCCCAGCGAGTTGAAGGATGTGCCGGTGCAGCCCTTCGGTAGGACCCATGGAGACCATTGGACTCCTAGAGATTTAGAGCCAATGCTCCTCAGCTGAAGAACTGCTCCTCTGCCAGTGCACCAGCCTCAGGGAGACGCAGGCAGCTACCCAGACCAGCAGAGCTGAAGAGCCAGCTGGTGATCTGGGCTTCTCCCTGGTCCATGGTCTTAGTGCAATCAATCTATTTTGTTCCAGATGTAAAATATTGGGGACCAATCCTGTCCTTCTCGCACTGCGGTGATTGCATCGTTATTGCCAATTATACTTTGCAGTTACTCATGGATTTTAATCTTATTGTTTTATGAACTGCAACTAATTAATCCTCTCATTCCTCTCAGCTCAACAGACACTATTGAGAATCGTCTGCATTTTTGTTTCAGATGAAGGACCACAGCAGAGATTTCAGGAGACTTGTCAGTGTAATTAGAGGAGTCAAGGTGCTGGAAATTGGTCTCCCATCACTTGGAATCTGGGAGCAGCTCTGGCTATGCATCTGTTATTTGGAGGAGTCACACCGTAAAATTAATAGCTGTGAGCTGAAATGAGGATGAGTCTTGTTGTCTTTTGTTTGATGTGTCTCACTTTCTGAAGAGGGTCAGGGCCAACCTATTCCATTGACAGAGAGACACTGGCAGACACTGTCTGCCAGTCAGTTGTTGAGATTTAGTTCAGAGAGACTGGCAGAAGTCATCCTGAGTGCTGCAACATTTTCCTTTTCAATTATCTTATTTCTCTGCTATGACACTCTGCTTCCTATCAGGCTTCATGCCGAGACAAGGCTGTTGCTGAATGCTGATTACCTGCTGTTCAGGGAAAATGACATTTTTTCTACAGGCAATTTTTCCAATTCTACATGCATGAACACAGACAGCTTCTCTATGGGCTGTAGTCGCAGTCAGTGTACTCTCTGATGTACAGAAGTGTACAACAGAAATGCCTGTGTTGTTTTAAAATACTAGCTAAGTCTGGAGCTTAAAAATGCTTTGCTTTTCATTCACTATCCAAGTCCATGGTTACCCCACTGCAACTCACCACACTCGGGTTTTAAACATCTTTCTACATCAGGCCAACCCCAAACAGTCTAACTACCTTAGGGAGGGGGTTCCTTTGATATACCCTGGCTGTACCTCCAGTAAAGAGGCAGAGCCAGAAAGCTGGAAGACAAAAAACCCACTTAAATACTTTTACAGGGAAAGTTTGGTCCTGGTCCAAGGCATCAGGAAGCATTCTGCACAGCTTGATGTAGGTGACATACCTCAGCTGATTTCTCCTCCCCAAACACTTTATTCTTTTCAGTTATAATCGGTGTTGGCTTAAGTACCATTCCCAACTGCAAGTGGATTTTCTCCCTTCATTTTTTCCTAAAAAAATCCACAGTCCTGAGTCAGGGTATCTGTGGTAGCAAAACTGCATGACAGTTTTGTCATGCAATTTTTTTTCAGTTTTGAAGAACTGACGTTGCAACGCCTGCTCTGAATTTGGATTTTCTGGGTGAATTTCACCCGCCTTGCCAGCTGGCTGCTGTGAGAGGCAGAGGGAATCCTGCAGCAGCTTTATTCTCCCATGGTGCTCGCACCAGCGTGCTGCCTGCTCGACAGATCAAAATAAACAGCACTCCCAGCTAAACCAAATTTGACCAGGTCAATGAAACCAAGATGCTAACCAAACCATAAGGCAGAGTGATTGCCCAGAAGATACACCATTAGCTCCTATTTTCTTTTCAGTCTGGTCCCAGCCCAGCCCAGCCGAATGGGAGCTGATTTTGTTCTGCTTCATTCAATTATCAGCTCCCTACCTACATCTGTGGTCTTTTGCAACTCACTCTGCACTGGCAGATTGCTATGTTGGCCCAAATGTCTTTGTTGGTGCCAGCTCTCTGGTATCACTATTCAATGGATTTATCTAAAAAAAGAAAAACAGAACTGAAATAAAGGAAAGATGTTCTCACTGTACAGACTGTACCGTCTGACAGAGGACAGACTCATTACGGCTTATGTTACGAAACTTATGTCCCTTTGTTGTAACACTGTGCATCTTCAGAATGTTTCCAGTGAATGTTTCCATAGTGAACATAATTATCACCTAATTTTAAAAAGCTGTATACGCTATGATATGTGAGGCTGGTGACAGCTGGTTAGAAAGGTGAAGCAAAATTTAGAGCTGCTTAGTGATCTATGTAATACAGTAAAAACTGCAACAAGACAAAAAAGGAAAATAATTTTAATTATGCATTCACTATTTATCTAGTCTTAAACCCAAAAGGTAGCAGAATGTGTTTTTCCCCAGTGAATTCCTTTGGAAATACGACTCACTGTTCAGTGTTAGAGAAGTGAAGACAATGTCTTTTCTTTCGGCATGGATGGAGGATTTAAAAGCTCCATCTCATTAAGTGGGCAGGCATGTATAAAGAAGGAATATGTGAGATCTGCAAGGAGATCAACAGGAATTTTGTCTTGGCAAAACCCCTCTGCCTTTATGGTCTGCCACAAAAGCTTGGTTCAACTTTTGTCTTTGTTAACTCTTTAACAATGTGTTTCTGACTTGAAAGCCTTGGGGTTTTATGTAGCTAGAAAATCCCAGTAATTGCATCCAAGGAAGTACTAGAAGACTTGGCTAGTTCATTTCAGTGGTGAAGAGGAGGAATATGTCCTCATTCACTTCCCAAGTCTTATGGAGTGAAAAGGAGGGCTGTAGTATTGTTATCTGCACCTTGATTTCTGTACATTTACCTTGCCTCTGGGACACGTTCCTGAATTGGCTGCCTCTGCATGGAGTGACTATTTCAGGCTGCTGTGTTAAATAAGTATGGATTTGGTGTGCAGTTCTTGGGTATGTGAATAGATGTTATATGTGGGATGACTATTTACTTTGGAGATTTCGAAGGTTATCATAGGCCCATTGGAGATTAAATCACCCACATAGTTCAGACCTCTGCAGAACCATATTTTCCACATCATTCTGCCTATCACAAATTTTAATTGAGGGTTATACTGCAAGTAATCCAAAGAATCTGAATTGTAAGTCATTAACAATGTTAATTATTTTTATTTCCACTAGACTGCAAAGAATATGTTGACATTTTAGAAGCAAAGTAAAGGAAAGGAGCTTTTCCTGTATTATGCTGTACTGGCTTTAGGCATCATTATTCCCCCGGCAGTAAAGTAGGGTGGAAGAGAGGGCTCAGAAGGGTACATTTTCACCGATACATCACAATCCTTTAGTCGGGAACACAGGCATGGTCTATGGCTCTGGCATCAGGATCTGGCTAGCGCAGGAAGGGAGGGCTGCCTTTTCGGCCCTCTGACTGTACTCATCCTCCTTAGTTTGGAGAGAGCCTGGAGCATCTTGGCAGCTTGTCTGAATTATGTTAGCTGGCTCTGCCCCTCGCAGGACTCCTGGCCACTTGAAAATAGGCTTGAGTTGGCCAATGTTTAAAGCAACTAAACTATTTTGAAAACATATGGCACATCTTCAAAAATTAATGTTTCCAGTCATGCTTTTTACTGAAATATGAAAGTTAAAAAATTGGAAGTTTTCAGTTTCTAGTTGCCTGTCCTTTTCCCGTTGCCTGTCCTCCTAAAGGAGGAGGGAAGGAAGACAAAAAGTGTAGAAAGGGAAAAGGTAATCAGTACACTGGGGCAAAGCTGGAGAGGGGAATTGCAGGCAGGTCCCCTGGTTCTCTCCTGGGATAAACCCCTCACTCCTGTAAGAGTGTCAGGAGGAAAATAACAGGGCAGTGCACTGGCCCTTTGAGATGCCTCTACACACACTGGGAAGTGAGGACAAATTAGAATGGAAGATATGACATAACTGGATCACAGAGAGGTGGCACAAGCACTCTGCAGGACTAGATTATTGGCATAAAAACGTGATGCTCTTCGGGGAAGGAATGCCAGAAAAATAAGAGAGATTTGTGCTCTATGTCTAGATTGAAAATATCTTTGTGTCTCAGAAACAAAAGGCTTGTTGAAAGGCACCGCGTGAAGGGAAATGGAAAAATGAACAGGTATGAGGTTGTGGTAAGAAACTGGCTACAAATCACTTATTTGGGAAGAAGTGGAAAGTGTGTGATTTGGTTTGAACCCACAAAGCCACAGCACTATGTGAATTAAAGGACTTGAACTAGTTGAATAACTACAGGGAGATAAAAAAGAGACTTATAAGGCAAACTTATTAAAAAATGTGATAGAAACTTTTCAAAACAAGCTGGACATAAAGTCTTATTCAAACTACGCAGGATATTGTTTAAGGTTAAGCTATTTTCTGTGTGGTCTCAAGTAATAAGCAGGAGTTGATTAAAGTACTACAGTGGATGGAAGTGTGGGCTAAAGATAATGATTGTTTTTTTAAATTTTGGGTTGGTTTTTTTACAAATTTTTACAGAGGAATAGCAATAGAATAAGGAGAATGGATTTCAAAAAAAGCAATATGTCCATGAGACTGGCCAGGAAGGAAATCTGAGGGTAAATCTGAACCTAACAGACCTAAAAATCAAAAAGATATCATATGAGAAATGGGAAAAAAAGCTGTGTTTATGAAGGAATAATTCCAGAATGTAAAGAAAGCAGAGGTGCATAGTAGACCTCAGATAGTAAGAGACAAACTAATGGAAAAGATTATGTTAAAAGTGAAAGAGAAGCAAAGGAAATACTGGTCCTTAGGAAAAAGAAAAGAACAGATAAGACGGGAAGCAAAGAATGTTGAAGAATTCAGTTATTTCTTTGCTTCAGCCTTCTAAAAAATTTGTTGCAATCAGATACTTTTAACTAAATGGTTATAGAGGGGAGATAAGTTCACAAGAGGCTGAAGAGCAGAATCAAGTACATTTAGTTAATGGAGATGTGTTACAGTTTATTGGCAAAGCAATATTAAAAAGCATCTTACAAGGGAACTAAAAGAAACAGCCAGTATAGTTCGTGAACCGCTAGCACTTATCTGGAGAATTAATAGAGGACAGGGAATGTCTTGGAAGACTGGAAAATGATCAACATTATGCATTTTTAAAAGGCAGAAAGTCTGTAGCTTTCTGGTTTTTAGGCAGCTGGACTTTGATCACTGGGAAGATTCTGCTCAAGTTATTAATCTTGATTTGCAAGATGATAAAATGGGTTTATTGAGAACAGGACATAATAAACCAGTCTAATTTCCTGACAAGGTGTCTGGCCTGGTGAATTAGAAAAATGTGGCTGATGGACTCTGATTTGACTTAGCAGAGTTTTTGGTAGTGTCTTCCATGATGTTCTAAAATGGAGGCATTCTTAAAAGCAGGCAATATATATAAACAAGGTAGTCACCAAAACTTATGATCACTGTATGGAAAAATATAGTTCTCAAAGAGAAATGGTGAATTTATGTCAGTCAAACTGGGAAGGTACTTCAAATATGGAAAGGCCTGTCAAAATATTTTGACATTTTGGGTATTTTCATATCCAGCTTGTATACCAGTTACAGATGACATGGTGCTGGGAAAGCTATCAGCTCAGTGGAGATGTTAACTGAGCTTGTGACTCCTTTAAAGTCTGAAAAAAGAGTAAATTGGTATCGTGCTGCCAGTAGGAGATATTCTTCCCCAGTTAAATTGTCTCATTATCTTTATAAAATACGTGCATTACCGTTTTAAAACATCACACTTAAATCTACAGGCTACTGATTAATTTCTATAGTAAAAGTTGTACTTTGTTTTCCCCAGAGAATGACACACACATTCTTTGATATCCACTAAAACTTACTTTATTCAAAAGGTCAGTGGCCATGAATAAAGTCTCCAATCCAGGACACTTGCACCTCAATCAGTTTGGTCTGAGTTTTGTCCTAATTGCTTTTGGCTAACTGTCCTACTTTTTCCTTATGGTCAATGTTCACTTATAGTATGATTTTAGTGGACTGCTCTTTGAATGAAGTGCTATTTCATATGGGTTTTCTGTCTTTTTTTTTAATCCAACCACTTTACATTTAAATATATTACCAAGACCATGAAAACAGCCTATCTACCTCTTCAGCATTCTGCAAGGTAGTTTGAAACAACTCATAGCTTGATACTTAATATGTTAGAGGCTGTGGTGAGTTGACCCTGGGTGGAGGCCAGGTGCCCACCAAAGCCATTCTATTACTCCCCTCCTCAGCTGGACAGGGGAGAGAAAATATAACAAAGAGCTTGTGGGTCGAGATAAGGACAGGAGAGATCATTTGCCAATTACTGTCATGGGCAAAAGAGTCTCAACTTGGGGAAATTAGTTTCATTTATTACCAACGAAATCAGAGTAGGGCAATGAGAAATAAAAACCCCAGTCTTAAAACATCTTCACCCCACCCCTCCCTTCTTCCCAGGCACAGCTTCACTCCTGATTTTCTCTACCTCCTCTCTTCCAGCAGCACAGGGGGACAGGGAATGGGGGTTGGGGTCAGTTCATCACACGTTGTCTCTGCCGCTCCTTCCTCCTCAGAGGCAGGACTCATCACACTCTTCCCTGCTCCAGCTTGGGGCCCCTCCCACAGGAGACAGTCCTCCATGAACTGTTCCAGCGTGGGTCCTTCCCACAGGCTGCAGTCCTTCAGGCACAGACTGCTCCAGCGTGGGTCCCCCACGGGGTCACAAGTCCT
>JANZLQ010000029.1:6267269-6318983 GCA_026212715.1 Elanus axillaris | reverse complement strand
GGCTGCAGGTGGAGATCTGCTCCCCCGTGGACCTCCCTGGGCTGCAGGGGGACAGCCTGCCTCACCATGGTCTTCATACCACGGGCTGCCGGGTAATCTCTGCTCCGGCGCCTGGAGCATCTCCTCCTCCTTCTGCACTGACCTGGGGGTCTGCAGGGCTGGTGCTTTTACATGTTCTCACTCCTCTCTCCGGCTGCAGCTGCTGGGCTGCAGCAACTTCTTTCTTCCTTCTTAAATCTGCTCTCCCAGAGGCACTACCACCATCACCGATGGGCTCGGCCTTGGCCAGTGGCGGGTCTATCTTGGCTGGTATTGGCTCTGTTGGACATGGGGGAAGCTTCTAGCAGCTTCTCACAGAAGCCACCCCTGTGGCACATCCCCCCCCACCCGCCAAAACCTTGCCATGGAAATCCATACATGGGTCTACATATGGCTTATTCAAGAACAGATAATCATAGCAGAGATGCAAGTGAGAGATGGACCGAATAGGATATTAATTTCCCTTCATGGTGGTTTTCCAGAATGCATTCCCAATGACTGTGTAATTCTCAGTGAAATAAAATTGCTCATTTTTCCTGGAGCTGGGGACTAGAAAATTATGAGGGCTTCAGGTCCAAGGCAGTTCAAATGGTTGGTTTACCTCAAAATAAAAAATCAGAAAGCTTCCAGTCTCTCAGCAATTCATTACCCTGCCAAGTACATTGGCAGGAAAGAAGGTGGAGTATGAAAGATGTCTGGAAAGCACTTTTTCACTTGTAAACTGCCTGACTTTTAACCTTGAAGTTAATCGAAGTTGACAGTCCTCTATAAGGTACTTTGATTTAAAAAATATACAGCTGTAGAATATCTAATTGGAATTTTTCAAGAGTGGTAGCTGGCAAGGAACATAAGAAGTCTCCTCATTTCCATTGGGTTCGGTGCAGTATGGCTTTGTCTGAGACTTCTGATGTACAAGCTGATGTGAATAGAGAATCAGTTCATCTTAAAGTCCCATTGACCTTTTCCACGGGTGAGAAGATCTAGGACTCAGACTCTACTAGAAGCATAATAAGCAGATACAGTCATGGATACAAGTTCAAAAAATCAGGCGTAAAAGTGAGACTTTCACAGGCAAGGGAATTATCAAACTAAATATAGGAGCATTTTTTCTTTCCCATGTCCCATATGAATTTTGGAGAATTTTTTAAAAAGGGGGTGGTTGGGTACCACCTAGCTCTTCTTCTATACCAGAACTTTTAATGTGAGAAGAACAGCATAATCTACCATAGTACTGCAGTGGCTGGTGTAAGGAAATAGAGGGAGTAAATTCTCTGGAGCAAGGCAGACTTTATTTTATATGTACTGCCCATGGATTAACAAAGTCAAAACACCTGAGTGCTGAAGAGGGAAGAAATTGTTCAGGTTGATTCAAGGCAGTGCATTTTATGAGAAAAGAGATTTACTAAGCCACCCTGAAATTCTCCTAACAGTGAGGCTGAATGAGTTAGTGGGAACGCATTTGAGGAAAAAAGGCAGTTCTTTGCACGAATCTTTCCTAACAAATCAGAATATTTGTAAGTGAGCTGGAAGATTACACATGGAAAGCTTGGCTGTGTAGGATTTTATTCAACTATAGCAAGCTAAAAAAGACAAGAAAACTGTAGAGCACTCTCTTTCCCCTCCCTCTCACCTCAGATATTTTATGAGGCTGAGGGGTCAGAGGAAGGCCAATTTGGCACACTAGACCTTCCCAAACTCCAATTTCTCTGATCTAACTAACAGATTTAAAAGGATAGTAGTGTTTTGTGTGAAAGCTTATTTTCCTCCTGTTTTTTACTTTCTCTTTTTCAATCAGATTCCTTAAGAAATTAGAAAACCACCAAACCACACCTCAAGATCTATTCTGCATAACAGATTCTGTATGTTAGCTCAGGTATAAAAGAAAACTTCTAGTATACATGCAGAAGGATTTGTCAAGCTTGCACAAACTCACCTTTGCTTTAGTGTATAGCGCTTTCCAGTTTTAAAATGTGACCATTCCATTATATGGCTAAACTGGGCATGACCCAGAACACCCAATAATCTCGCATTATTTACTATTTCCTCACAAACACTCTTCTTCACTTTTTTGATTAGATTTAAGGTAGCAACTTCCAAGGCTGTCTTTTCCATCATTCTTTGATGACTGGGCTGCTAGTTTTGCCCCAGAATAAACATATTCCTGGCTTGAAATAACAGACCTCCTTCCTTAATGTCAATAAGTGACATCTGTATTTGTAAATCAGGGCAAATGACTTCTGTCAGCACCCAAACACTGCTCTATTTGTATGACTCTGTCACTTCTCAGTATTTGGCCACATGTACTCTGTACAAAAATTGCCTCCATTTAAACATTCCTTAGTGGATACTGGTAGCATAATATTTGGACAACAGTTTCAAGTCTGAGAAGATAGCAAAAGCTAAACTTTTAAGGAATAACCTTAACATCTACCTAGCCGCAGGGACAAAAACTACAGGAAGTTGTACATTCATAGGCAAATGTCGTGATGGAATACACATGCCTGGGAGCAAGGGACATACTCCTTGATTTTACTGCCATAGCATTTATCATGCGATGCAGCATATTGAGTGGCAGCGAGTTCTCAGAGTTACAGCAAAACACTGCCATCCATTCCTCACTTGTCAGTGTTGTCTGTCATCCACACTGAAGACAGGCAAGGTCTTTTTTGTCTCTAAAACTTGAAATTGTTCAAAAATTTTCAAAGGAATTTGTAGGGCAGAGACTGCTGAGGAGTCACTTGGGAAATATCAGTCTCTAATCAACTACAAGGCTTCATGGAGCCTCTGGAATATGACTTCATAGTAATATAAAAGAACATGTTTGTATTTGCAAAATTGAGTAGTTAGGAGTGATCTCCCCAGTGCCCTGTAGCCTATAAACACAGTAACATATTCTGAACAGTCAGATTCCTCAGGATTCAAGTCTGAGAGTTGCCTCTGGAGGCAGGGATATCGGCTGCCATAACACCTACCCCGGGGGCCTTGGAGGTTTCTCTAGGCTGAGGGAAATGAGCAGGGAGAGGCAGGGTTGCGGGCACAGACAAGTGAGGTGTTGGTGTCTGAGACAGGATGGGGGGGTCCTTTCATAAAACAAGAACCCAGCATCTCAGTCGGTCTCTTGGACGTTTAATACATCACAAGAAGTGTGGCAGCTAGGTATTTTCCTTACAGTACTAGCAGCAGCTTAAGAGCTCTGATGTAATGAGCACTGTCAGGTTTCACTGTGCTGCTCTGAGGTGTTATTCTCCCTACCTGGAGGGAACTTCTGGCAAAGGTGTGGAGAAGGTGCACTGAAACCCGTTCCAGCAGGAAGTTTTGGACAAACCTACTGAAGTCAGTGATTATGGTAAGCACTTTTTCAGCCTTGCCAGAAGAAATACCGAAGATCCTTTTGCCTTAAAAACCTGGCTGCATCTCTTAGCAATGACTAACAGCTTGGCCCAATCTGGGTACTTAGCTTGGGGAATATTTAGGCAACTGTAGTTGTATTAAATTCTCAAGTGTTTCTTTCCTGCTAGTTTTACATTCAAATGGTGCCACTTTTGTAGATAACATTGGCAGGAAGGGAAGGGCACCACTTAAGAATGGCACTTCTGCTTGCTATTTTGGGACAGGGGACATGAGAAAATTGCATCTCTTCAGGCCTGGTTCATCTGCCTGAAGCTTGAGAGTGGTCAGCAATGGACCCCAGATGCCTAATGCACACACTGGTCTGCTGAAGGTGGAAATCTGCATGCCAGCTTTATGAAGGGATGTTTTCTCAAAGAAATCTGAACAGTGAAGCCCTGAGCCCAGCCTTTCTTTATAAGGATTTTAGTCACCTTAACAGACAAGTGCAATAATGTAGTAATAATAAAATAAATAGAAAAATAATGTAGGAACCCTGACTGGGACAGACATAAGCTCTTGTGTATGTGAGCAAATATATATTTCTGAGAAAGAAGATGCATATGGGTGTTCAGATAACTGAACGCATGCTGGAAATGCTTCCTTGGCTTTTGGACTTGTATTCACTATTGCCTCTGTGCATTTACACTTGAAATATCAAGTCGGAAGATTTTAATTGTGGTATTTTTAAAATGAAATTAATTTATTAATTCAGAAAAGCAGTGAGGAGAGGAAGGAAAAAGATGTGGGAGGGAAGATACACAGGAAGAATGTGTTGTTTGTTCCACATCTTTAGTATTGAGTTTGATGCTCTGAAGCTGAAGAGTGAATGAAGTATTTGAGATCTGTGTGTAGCTGTTATGTGTGACATAGCTGTTTCATGATTTTGTCACTGTATCATACTAATAAGCCATTTTTTATGATGTGTTCATGTTAATAATATTGCCTGCCATAACCAACATACTGTGACTAAGCCTCCAACCAAAGTCCTAGAGCAAGCATCCATGCACGTAATGACTTCCTACGATCTCAGTCATCCTGAAACAAAGAGTCTATCCAACAATCATTCAAGTGGAAGCTGGCAGAGATGGCAGATAGGCTGAGATACTGTCTTCAAACTTGCAGAGAGACACAACTGCAGTCTTAGTTTCAGTTAAAGGGGACAGAATGATCCATAATGCTTTGCTGCTACCCAAAATTATTAGTGTGTACAAAAGCATGCTTCAAGCAAGTCAAGTTAGTACAGCCAGAATATCCCAATATTGCTTGATCCACAAAAAATCTTGGGAGACATTTCTCTGGGACACACTGTGCTATCAATGATCTAGATGAGGTGATTGAGTGCACCCTCAGCAAGTTTGCAGATGACACCAAGTTGGGAGGGAGGGTTGATCTGCTCAAGGGTAGGAAGGCTCTGCAGAGAGATCTGGACAGGCTGGATCCATGGGCCGAGGCCAACTGTATGAGGTTCAACAAGGCCAAGTGCCAGGTCCTGCACTTGGGTCACAACAACTCCATGCAGCGCTACAGGCTTCAGGAAGAGTGGCTGGAAAGCTGACCGGCAGAGAAAGACCTGGGGGTGGTGGTCGACAGCCGGCTGAACATGAGCCAGCAGTGTGCCCACATGGCCAGGAAGGCCAATGGCATCCTGGCCTGTGTCAGAAATTCTGTGGCCAGCAGGAGCAGGGAGGGGATCGTCATCCTGTACTCAGCACTGGTGAGGCTGCACCTCGAGTCCTGGGTTCAGTTTTGGGACCTTGAGGTGCTGGAGCATGTCCAGAGACGGGCAACCAAGCTGGCGAGGGGCCTGGAGCACAAGTCTAATGAGGAGCGGCTGAGGGAACTGGGGCTGTTTGGCCTGGAGAAAAGGAGGCTGAGGGGAGACCTGATCGCTCTCTACAACTGCCTGAGAGGGGGTTGTGGTGAGGTGGGGGCTGGTCTCTTCTCTCTGGTGGCTGGAGGCAGGATGAGAGGAAATGGCCTCAAGTTGCAGCAGGGGAGGTTTAGGTTGGATATTAGGAAAAATTTCTTTATGGAAAGGGTTGTCAGACATTGGAACATGCCGCCCAGGGAAGTGGTTGAATTACCATCCCTGGAGGTGTTAAAAAAACACATAGACAAGGCACTTCAGGACATGGTTTAGTGGGCATGGTTGGTGGTTGGCCTCGATGATCTTGAAGGTCTTTTCCAACCTAAATGATTCCATAATTCTATGATTCTATGATCTGAAGCAGTAAACCTACCTGGCACATTCATCAAATGCTATAGTGACTGATTCAGGAAGCAGAGCAGGTGTAGAAATGATGCTGCCTTATTTCATTTTACTACATGAACTTCAGGTCAGAAAAAATAGTGGTTTTTTTCCACACCAGTGCATGCTCACCACCACAGCTTCATGGAAAATAGTAGCTACAAAAGCCAACAGTCTTGTAGTCTGGTACTTATTCCTTTCTCCATTCCTCAGAGTTTGATTCCACATTGAATACCTAGGAAACGAGCAAGTCTTGATATACAAGATCTTGGAGTGCCAGAAACTCCATCAGAAATGCCAGAGCACAGTAGAGAAGTATTTCCACTGAATTAAATTTATAGGAAATAAAATGTATAATTAGAATCATACCTAAAACCCTCTGATAACCTCAAGAAAAGCCTATGGTAGTGATATGATTAAAGAGGGGATCGGAAAATCAAGTAACACAATTTGTTGCTATTGAAGTTTCAAAATTAGATGGAATCTAATTAGTCCTTCATTGAATGAAAGGTCATGAATTACGTATTCTGCTTAACTGCTTGTATTAGAAAAAAATAGTCAGGAGGGATGTTGTCTGCTTTCTCCTGCAGCAATGATAACCTTTTTCTTAAGCAATAACAAAACTAACTAGTCTCTTTGGTAATCAGTAACTTGTTTTGTAGTGTTGCCAAGGTACTCTTGGCACATCAGTTTCAGTATTTTATAATGTGTTGACCTTTCTCTTCAAGGAAGATTAAATCATATTTCTTCCTTGTCATTTAGAATATGCAAGTACTTGCAAGGTGTTTGACTGGGGATCAACTTTTTGTTCTGTGTTGGTTTAGTCTTTACCTAAAATAGAGGGGATCCAACTGCTACAGGAATACAGATCCATAATAATAATGTATTCTTTATCTTCTCCAGTGTTACGAAGATTCATGGCAGATCCTTTTAAACTGAAGCAAAGTTACTGGAGCTGACTGTCTAGGCTCAGTTCCAGCAGCTTAGACTCTACCTCCCTGCTAATGCTGCTCAGCTGGTAAAACTAGTTATTACTGTGCTCTTGTGAGTGCCACCGGATTAAATATTCGTTAATAACTCAGTAGTATCCTTACAGCTTTGCCGACCTGAGAGACTGCAGGCTGGTATAAGCCTGCACTGCCTGCAGACAGCACCACAAGGATGCAAGCCAGCTCTAATCCATAAAGCAAGCAGTTGTCATACCCTAGTATGAGTCTGAGCTGCTAACTCCATGCAAAGTTTATAATCTCAGGCTGGGTGCTGTACTATCATCATGGGTTTGTTTATCCTAAAGAAAAGACTAAGGAGGGGTGCATTAAGCACAGTCTTCAGTGACCTGTGGAGGTGTTAGAGCAAAGACTTCTTGGAAGTATACAATGAAAGGGCAAGGGTCAATGAGCAGACATTGCAGGAAGGAGCAAGTTGGATTTAAGGAAAAAAAATTATTCGCTGTGAAAGGGGTTCAGCACTGAAAGAGGTTGAGCACAAGGTCCTCAGAATCTCCACCCTTGGAGGCATTCAAAGCTAGACTGGATGAGGTGTGAGCAACCTGCTCTAACTTTGAAGTTGGTCCTGTTTGAAACAGGAGATTGGCCTAGAGGACTTCAGCAGTCCCTTCCAATCTCAACAGCTCAGTAGGAAGGGGTATATCCTACAGATCCTGACGTTATACACATTCCCTCTTCCTCTGTCTCCTTCTGACACACTGATTTTTATGTAAAAATACATTTTTCAGCATTGCAGGATTTAAGTTAGAAATTCTTTGGTAATGGTAGCTTACTTCTTATGGGTTGTTCCAATATGAGTGCAAAATACCATCCTAACCCTCAGGAAAACAAATTTGGGTGGAAAAAAGTGTTCTTGATGCTCCTGTCATGCCACAGAATTTTGAGCTGCACAGCAAAATAGTAAATGGAATGCTCTGCTGCATATAGGGCATAGAAGCAAGAGGGCTGAAGCTGGTATGAAAATAATTCTCTCTCAGCTCAATCAAGGAGAGAGGCTGTTTCCTAGCCAATCTTCCTCTTCTCACAATGCTAACAGTTGTTCTGGCATTAGGCTCCCTGTGCAAAAATATAAGTGTTTTTCCTGGCTACAATCTATATGAGGGGTTAGGCCCCACAGCTGGGAGGTTCTTCTCTTTCCCTGGTAAGTAAGGTTTGATGTTTTGTTCCCCTTATTCTCTGTGATACATAGCATCAGTCTGCAGAGTATCCTGTCTTACTCTGGTATTTAATCTGCATTAAGATCACAAAAGCAGGAGGGAAGTGACCTGTAATGTGAAGTGGAAGACTGTCACTGTCTTTGTAGATCTAAAAGATGATAGCTATGCAAGGGTGAAGACCATCAGAGATGTTGCTTTGCTTTATCCAGTGTGTTCCAGAGAATGGTGCTCGTCTTAAAAGATGTCTGAACCAGTCTTTACAGGATTTTCTGGTTTTAAACAAAAAGCATCCATAATTTAACTTTTAAACCAACTCTGGATTGCATGTCATGTAACCCCAGAACTACTGACAAATCAGCTCATAAACACAGAGCACACAAGCTGCACAAAGAAGGTAAATAAAGTAATGTTTTTGAGACGTATTATATTAGCACTAAGAGGAGCTCTAGGATTTTTTTTTAATATATTTTTGCTAGTTTTTTATTTTTCTTGATGGCTTCCACACTGGAAAGGGAAATGTTATGGACTGTTTCTATTCTCCTGTGAGCCTTTATGTGCACTTTCTATACATACAGCAGCAGTTGACTGCAATGAAGGTAGAGGCCCATTCCCTATCCTGTGAAAGAGATGCAGAAACCTATTGATGTATTGATATGAAAACCCCTTCACCTTTCCCAAAAGAGGTCAGAAAATGAAGGACTTCATGGGGAAAAAACAAGTCTGGTGTTTGTATTTTTTTTTTTTTAAGATGATCAATGTCAGGGAAGGTTATGTGGTTAAAAATCTCTCTGTCTGGAACTTTGTATTGAATCAACTGTAAGTAAAAGCGGGACAGTAATTTGCTGACTTACAAAAATATAATGAAATTATGTACATTTATAATGATGTTATTTCATGTTTTGGGATGAAGGACAGAAATCTATCAGTCAAAAATGATATAGTCCTAATTTACATTGGCTAATGCATGCTGATTCACATGGACTAAAATAATGCATGTATAGGCATGCCCCCAAGGGAAGAGGTATAGACAGGGACAGCCAAGTATAATGGAGACTGCTTTTTTACTTGCC
The DNA here is from genome assembly GCA_026212715.1 of Elanus axillaris. Lineage (NCBI taxonomy): Eukaryota > Metazoa > Chordata > Aves > Accipitriformes > Accipitridae > Elanus > Elanus axillaris. Next base: position 6,310,072 of record JANZLQ010000029.1, on the reverse strand, counting down.
AAATTAATATTTAGCTGTTGTCAGAAGACATAGGTCTTATCTAGATCCAGTGAAATTAATGGCAATACTTCAGTTAACTTTAGATGGTTTTGGATGCAGACCCATGTGTTCTGTGATTCATATATCATATTAAAGAATTATGTCCATTTTTGGCACTTTTACCTCCACACATCTAAGACACTAAAACTGTATTTTGATTTCCACTCTTTTTTTGATTTACACTAGTTACACGAGTATCATATTAATAGACTGAACTAACGTAACACTTGCATTCCTCAAAGCCTCTGCAACCCAAAAGTGGTGAATATGCTTCTTACCTGATGCTTGGTCCGAGAGAGCTTTCAGAATGACAGCAAAATTGCTGATAAATGTAATGTTAATCTTCAAATCTGAAACACAGTATACTTGAACCATCCACCTTTTCATCTTTAGGAAGACATGTCTATTTGTATTTCTGCAGTGCAACAGTATTTGGTTTTCAACTCTTTCACTGATGTCTTTGGGTACTGCCTTTAGCATTAGAGCACTGATTGCCAATGAAGATAAATCCTTGGAGGTAGGTGGTGTCCTTTTCAGTGCACAGATCCACTTTTATTTTATAAACATAGATAGATTGCTTGGGTTTTTTTAAACTAACATTTAGGCTTGATTTTTCTTGCTCTGCTTTCATTGATCCACTGTGAAAATACTTCCTTTCTTTCCCTTTTCATTAGATTTCTTTTTATATTTCACTTCCTATCCTTTCAGCTGGTTAATTTACTACTATGACAATGATTTCACTGCAGTAGGACTCACATGAACTTCATCTAAGGAGCTGGTTGATGATACCATAGAAAATATTGCCTATATTTGTCTCATAAGTACTGAAAAGTTGCACCTGCCCCAGAGAATTTTGAAATTTGGATTAAAGTGTAGGAGAGAAGGAGGATGAATTGTTTTTTTATTAAGCTCATATCTTTGGAAAGTTCTTATCCTATACAGAGGCCACCATTCCTGAATGATTTTGTCTGTGACAACCCCTCTTCTTAGGTGTGTGACTTCACTACCTGAAGGACGGATTTTATATACATGTGTAGAAAATACTTATGGTTAAAAGCCCTTGCTAGGAAGTTTTACTGTAGAGCCTGTGTACCTCCTTTCCCTGTATCTGACCTGAATGGACAAAATTTAAACCAGAATTGCCTTTCTCTGGCAGGTTAATCTTGCCTGAAATTACCTGCAACACTTTCTTATCCTACACTCATGTCAGTAAAGGTTTCAGATTGTAACCCAGTGTTAGATATTCTTCTTCTAAATATATCAGTGTCTATGATTACTTTTCAATCGGAATAAAACATCTCACTCCTTAACATTGTGCTCATTTTTTACACACATTTTGACCCTTAAAGAGGTTTTTGGCAATTAATTAGCTAGCTGATTCAAGATGATTTTTTCATTTAAATTTTTACATTTTTTCATATATTTAATAACCTGTTCCTTCAAGAAAATGCATCAAAATTTGTTTGATTCTAAGCTATATAGGCAGCTGATAACCAAAGACAAGGACTACTAACAAGTGCCAAATTGCAACAGCTTTTGTTTTGATCACTACAACATAGATATTTACTGTCAGTTTTTTGCTTTACATATAGTAATTTATGTGATTGAAGTTACTGCATAAATAAACATTCTCTGTTTGAGAATCAAAACATAGCTTCTTCACCTGATCACACTTCTGAGAGCTCTGAGGTGTTTCTGTGGATTCTTCTCTAAACTTCTGCTAGTATTTTCTGCTCTCCCTTTGTGGCATGACAGTCCCATATACTGCCAATGTGGCTCTTGTTCTGCATGTTTTACATTGCATATGGCTGGATTAATATATATATGTGTGTGTATGTTTGTGCGTATACATGTACACACAATATATATACAAAAATACACACACACACATATTTGGATAGTGGCCATCTCACCAGATCCAGTTTTCTTTCAGAAACATCTCCTTTATGAACCTTTTGGTATGCAACTTCTGAAAACTGCCATCAGCAGAAGTTTTCTCTTCATAGCTAAGATGCTAATTGTTGTATCATACTGTGCCAGGCCAAAATGCCAGCCTGGGGGCCCTTCTGCTTGCAAGCAGATTCTGTGATCGTTGAGAAGGTCTGGCTTCCTGGAAACCCCGTGGACTAGCAGCATGATATTTTTAGCCTTAAATTATTTTTGATAGAGTCTTAAATTACTGTTATACTACCTGAATTAAGACGCAGATAGACTCACAGATTTGCATTTCCTGGCTTGTTTTTTTGTTTTTGGTTTTGTTTTTTTTTTTAAATTTTAGGTTCTTTTCTTTTCCTTCAGCTTCATTTACTAGATGCCAGTATCTAATGTATAATGGTCATTCTACTCCCTACCCGCCTTTCACCTACATTTTGTTTCTGCTTCCATGCCTCCTTTTAGTCAAGATGGCTACTTCTGCATTGCAATCCCATTGTAGCTTTTGGGGGGATAATTGGTTGTGTATCTTGAAACAAGGCTCAGTTTTCACTAACACTCCTTAGCATACATGTGTATTCCCAGTCACTTATTCAAAAAGGGGGTTTAAGAAAATGGTTCTTCTGGAGTCCCAAGCATGTATATTACAATGGGGACATATTTTAGAAATGTAATCATCACCAGGGGAGCAGTGCAATGGTTGATTTTAGGTGTTAAAATTAACAGTCCTTTGCCAGCATGGGATTCAATAAGCAGTTACGTTGATGTGCAGGACTTTCTATGTTTACAAATCATCATCTCGTACTTTTTGAAATTGTACAAAAGCCACATGAAACCTCTATGAATGTTTCCAGCCTGAGGTCGTTTGTGAGTACACAACTTTTTTGTGTGCATTCTGATACAGGAGAGTACATGCATCCTGTGAATGTTTAGTACCAGATCATTTTGTTAGCTAATGAGGAGAGGTGGACAGTAAGATGCTTTCTTGTTTCCCATGTAATTAATTTATTCATAAATTTTATCCATGGTCATTAAAATTCCTGAGATCCTGAATTGTCAATATCTCTGTAGAAAGGAATGGTATTTTCTTTTGTAAGACTTCTTTTTCTGCTCCATATATACACACGCATACTGAAATAGATGTAGATACATAATGCTCTATCCTGCTCTTTTGTTCTGGTGGAACAACTTTTAAGTATCAGTTGTAATGAGCTTCAGGCGACCACTTTTCAGATCTGTTTCTACTGTCTCACTTGTTTTCTCCAAACATTAATTACATAGACTAGTAAATAATCTTTTCTTTCTGTGCCCTTTTGTACTTGTCATTGTTACACGCAAATGTGTTGGTATTTTAGTGCAGAAAGTATCACCTACATCAACACACATATGGAAAAGAACTGGAGACCCTGGTGGAAATTGATTAGACGGCAAAGAAATAGAGTTGCAAAATTCTATCCTTTATATTTAAAATCCCAGTAAATCTTTTAATCTTAATTCAATTTAATGAGGAACATTTTTGGTTTTGCTTGGAGGCAACACTGATGTGCTTTGCGCAGTGCAAATTTGTACAGCTAGCTCCAAGAGCTTGAGTCTGCTGGAATGACCACACTGTGCAATGCCATATGGAGATAATATGACAGGTCCTAAGAGAGGTATATTTAGGCTAATTAGCTCATGATTTTACTACTTGTGCCGCAAAATGTGCTTCCAGCTCTAGCCATAGAGGCTGGTGGCCTTCGTCTTGTGCTACATGATGTACATATTCTGTACATATGCTCAGATGGAAAGCAAACTCCATCAAGAAACTGCATCTTATCCAAAGGATCACCAGTGAAAATTATTCAATTACGCTTGTCTTTGATCAATAGCAAAATACGTAATGAGAACAGGGCTCAAGCTACAAATCAGTACATCTTTCAGTTTCATCCAAAGCCAAAGATTAGTTTGATTCTGCTGTTTAGTTATCAACAAGATATAGAGGCCTTTTATCTGGAACTCTGTTATATTAAAATAAAGTAACTCATTAAGATATCAGATGGAACTTATCCAAAGGTCAGTATGAATATTTACATTGATTTCAGTGAACTATACACAGAGGCAGCCAAGAAACATTTATCTAATGGTTTTATGTGTCTTCTTCATCTGAAATAGTTGTCTTTTTCCTGCCAGCTTAATGGATCATTATCTGTAAAATGTCAGACATTGGCCACGATAAAGCCAACTGGAGCACAGCTATGTTAATTTCTAGCTAAGTAATATCTTTTCCCTATATATTTTCATGCATATTGTTTTCATTTTAAGATGGCTACAATTTGCAATGCATATTTTATAAATCGCATTAAATACTGTTGGCCTGTCTGGCAAGGAATCTCGTTCATTTACATAAGGAGCGGGTGGAGGGATGTAGTTATGAAAGGGAAATGAAGAAAGGTAGCAGCAGAATCCAGTGATAATACAATTTGGATACGAGTGTGTGAGTTCCTGTTCCTCCATAAACCATGAATCACAATCTGTAGTGGTAAGCTGAAATTCCCAGAGAAGTACCAAAGACCTATCATCAATTTATTATAGTTCTTGTGAAAGACTTCATTGTTTTCCCAGGCTTGGCTCTTGGAATTGGCTTGGACCTGTTCCAAGCAAGCATCTTGCCTCTAATTTTCTGAGTGGTTTATGCTTCTTCCAGTTGTTGTGCTATGCTACTGCATACATGCATACTGCATGATTAAGCAAGAGATGAATTTTAAAATCTGCGTCTTTCAGTGGGCTTTTCTGACTTTTACATGTACTTTTTAATATGACAGCCTTACCACTAAGCATCCTAGCTCTGTGTGGATGTAAAATAGATAAAGCCAAAGTAATCTCACAAGAATATTTTTAAAGAACTTTAGAAGACTGCATTTTAGAGGTATTATGTTGTATTGGATTGTAATTTGGTGTGGAAGGTGTAGAAAATAATCCATCAACTTTCTGCTTTCTCATATCCACAATAAGATGCAAGCTACAAGCTGTAATAAATAGTGTTCACTGGAATGCTTTAAGAGAACTGAAGTCACTGTTCCCCACTCAGCTCTGTATTTTGTTACCACCTGAAACCTGAGCAGACAGAAGAGAGCATGTCCAGTGCCGTGGTTCCTCAACTTCAAACTAGTGTTTTAGCACTGACCATTTATTGCAGAGCTTAGCCCCCACCTCCAGCATATTAGTGTACACATAATTCCCAGTTTCTGTGGTTTGGAAGCAGAGGGAGTAACTCCACACAGAGAAAGGAGTCTGCAATTCCTCCATTTGTATTACGTAAATTTTGCTGAGATCTTAAATTCCCTCTCCACACTTGAGATGCACATTGGTATCAAGTTAGACCAGGAAAACAGCAGTGCTTCTCACTTCACTTTAGCCATCACATCAAATCTTGTCTGCTGCACTCCTGCATTGCACTCCGTGGAGCCAAAACAATATTAATGTATTGTAGCCAAGACTGTTGCACCACCGTAACTGTCAAATCTGAACTCACTGAGCACCTCTTTTCTCATGAGCTCTTTTCCTGATAGACAAAAGTGGAGCACAACTGTACTCCAGAAAGCATTGGCTAGATGGTTTGTGGTTCATCTTGTTGATTCTACACATCAAAAGATGAACTTCTCAGTGTAACGTTTCAGGTTGGCTATTGGTGCTTGCATTGATCAAGCTCATTGTGGAAAGCCAGTTCCAGAGACCTGAGCAATTAGCCAGCTGAAAAGACCAGCCTGTAGCTTGAAAAGAAAAACCCTAAAATGCAGGATAATGTTTTACTTCTCCCTACATTGGTACAAATTTTCAGTAATTTGAATAGCATTGTATCGTGACTGGAGCTGGAACCGAAGTAGAGGTACTGCCCCATTTTGCATGTGTTCCTTGTGAGGTTGGGCTGGACATGCATGTGCATGCAGACAGGGAATACAGGCAGGATTCTTTTAAATTGAATGTAATGGATACCTGCTCAGAATGGAAAACTGTTTAATTAACTAGAGAAAAAGAGAAAAAACTAGAGAAATTATTGAGGCAAGAAGCACTTGGACTGCAGGGAAACACCATGCTCCCTTGCCAAAGGATAAGTTCCTTAATGCAACTCAGGTGAATGGTCTCCTTTACCCAAGTACCATGTTTTTGACAGTGCTCAGGAGCAGATACTTTGAGAAAAACATGGCAAGGCCAATATATACTTCTCCTTTTCCATGTCTGCTTGCAGTGGCTTGTCTCTAAGTCACTTCCTAAGCCAGAGCTCAGCTTTATATCATAGAGTTTCACAGATCTTGGTGGACTCTTCTTCCATGAATTTGTCCAGTCCCTCTGGGACACTGCGTCAGCAGAAGCAACATCCTGTAGTAGTGAATCCTACAGGTAAAAATAATTTCCTTTGTTTGTTTTAAATCCATTACACAAAAAAACCCTGACCTCCTGTGGTAAACTCCTGTTTCAAAAAATTAACTTGGTTGCAAAAAGAGGTTCTATGTAGAGAGTATTTCATAACTGTCTCCAATGCAGGGAGAGGTTTTGGTTTTCCTAAATGAGTCACTGGACTTATCTGGCAAGAAAAACCCTAAGTTTCTTATTAAAATGACAAACCCAGACATTTCCAGTGCTCTTTAGTATCAGCAGTTCCATGGCAGAGTTTTGTGTAACTTAATGGATTCTCTTAACACATGCCGAGATTTTTCACTGTTTCTCATTAGTCCACAGTGGTTTTGGGGATTAGTAGAACAATTATGCCAGTCCCAGATCACTTATACAAGTAAGAAATGCTTGAATTCAGCAGTATTTGGCTGAATAACCATTAGTCTTAATTGACTTTCTGTTGATAGAAGGTGGTATCAATTCTTCATGCTTTCCATTCTTTCATCAAAATAGGCACCAAACTGGGGATTCTTTCTGTTCTTTTCATTTTGTCTCTGTCTAGCTCAAGCATGAGCATCTTCCAGGGAAATGCCAGAGAAATAATTTCAGATTTTTTTCAACTTTCATGTCACAGTAGGAAATAATGCATGGGGAAAAGATCCTTGTACATATCCTCTTACCCAAGAAGTGCAGTTCTTGGTTGCCCTAAGCATTGAGTTGAATGCCTACTCTAACAGACTGAAATGACTACCATGACTCTTTAAAAATTCCAGTGTGCTTTTGAATACTTGAGATCATTAAGCTAATACTCATTTATTTGACTGTCTCCTCGTATGGCTGCAACCCATTCATGACTCAAGAATCAATGTGGAGACACCTTATGGCTGGCTAATACCAGGCCAATGCTTGTACGCACTGCTTTCCTCCTGACTTTCAAGCTTAATAAGAATGTTTGTATTATAACTCATCTCAGTGAAGTAATTATGTGTAATTGCATAATTACCCGTTACAGCTGTTTGACTTACTGGCACTTATACTAATTAAACTAATGTGATGCACAACCACAAGTTAATTTAAAACAAGGAAACCATAGAACAATCCCTCTTGAGGGTGTCTACACAGGCAATGATACCGCGGTTGAACAGAAAATGAGATGTTGCTCGTACATCTTTTCTTGAACCTATTACACAGTTTACTTTTAACAGGTGACAAGATACAGAATTAAATAATAAACTGTGTAATAATCCTGAACAAAACAAAATACAAGGCTCTGGAATGAAAATAAACTTTCTTGCTGAAGAACCCTTGTCACACTCTGACTAGTAGGAAGTAAAATTTCTTGCAGGCAAGTATTCATATATTTTATTATAAACATTTCTCAGTAGTGGGCAAAGCTAAACTTGGATTTAGCTCAGTACCTGCTGGTATGTTTTATTTTCCTCTAGATTAAAATTCAGTATTTGAGTCTTGTGCTCAGTCAACTATTCTGATATGCAAATTACTTTAATGGATTGACTTTTTGCTTATATAGTGAACAGCCAAATCATACAGACAGGAATAAGATTCAAAATATGAACTTAAATAAAGAAAACTGAAGGATTAACATAATGAATACCAATGACAGAATGCTGTCTTTAAATCTGTGGTTTTGGAGACATTCATAATCCTACAATTACTTTACTGAAAAGAATGTGCTACTTAGTTTTGACTTTGAAAAGCACAATTTATGTACTTACCTTCTTCATTTGAAATTTAGTCTATGCATTTCTTCAAAGAAAAATGTCAAAAGCCACTCTTGCTGCAACAGATGAGCAAAACCATTCTGGTTCCCCCCTCAGTTTTTGCATACTATTGAATTTTATGACTACAAATAGAGGCTCTGGTTGCTGTGATGCATTTTACTTGTAATAGGAATAAGCAGATAAGCATGTATCTGCTCTGTTCTCTGAAAATCTGAAAAACTTTCCTGTAGTGAACAATTTTGGAAGTCTAAATCCTCCTCTAAGGAGGAGAAAGCTTTTCTCATTCCTACAGACTTCTGCCCTCTGGAGCCTGCTGTGCGTGATCACTTCATACATCTAGGAAGCAGGTTGCCTGGGTAGAAGACACTTCTTTGGGAAACCTGTGCACAAGAAACAGAAGCACTTGACTTCCTCAGGGGAGAAACTCTATGACCTGTAGCAATATTGTCTGGTTTTTTACAAGCAGCAGTTCAAACAGTTCACTTAAAAAGTACAAAAAATTCAGATGTCCTCGAGACTGAAGCTGCTTATGCAAACTGAGAATTGCTTGGAGAAGACGCCAGCCACAAGAAAGAGGAGACACCTACTATTTTATAATTCTTACATCTTATTTTACTTTGATTTGTGTTCTTTTATATCTTACAGCAACTTTGCATAGAATTAACTGATAACTACCAGAGGGTCTAGTAATCTAATAAGATATTACAAATATGCATTTCTTTTCTCCTGTTTTTACCCATTCTCCAAACTTTCTTTCGCAGCCACTCTTTCTGAGGGGTATTTTAAGGCCTTCTGCTACACATGTGTGCCTTGGATGACCAGAAAGTTTTAATGCTTCTTTTGGTGATGGAAAGCAAGTATTTTAATAGACTATTTCAATCTGCTGTCTAAAGCTGAGAAATTGCAAGATGCATACCAATGTCTTTTGACAGTTAACTGGCTAATGCTCTATTGACGAGACTTTTCTATTAGCTAGGTGCTGATAGTGAAGGTATTGATTTTTTTTTTTTTAGTTTCCTTGAAAAATGAATGGAAATAGTCCCGATATCATCACAATTCAAGGCTGCTAAGATAGCAAAAAGAGGCAACAGTCCTGACCTCTGAAAAAGAGATCATCAGCAAATGAGAATAGCAAAATCATTCTACCTTGTGTAACAAAAGAAACCGGAGGAACAAGAATCAAAGGCTTTCAATGAATTTGGATGAGTCAATATTATTTTTTCATTTCCATGATGAGACACTTGGATATTACATGTGCTCTATGAGAGTTGTTCTTTGTAGATGATGAACAGAGATGGCTATTAATATATATAAATAAAAATTTGTTACTCTGTGTTTCCACTAAAGACACTCTTCAATAAGTTAACCAGAAATTTGATTTTTATTTGCCAGTAAGATAAGTGTTCCTCTTGCAGTGAGCAGATAAGATTGTTCTAGTTTAGTGCATGAGAATGCCGAAAAATCATTTAGAGATCAGTATTTTTCTCCTCAGATCCAGGTCTTCCACTGCCAAAATAATTGAACTGAATAGATTTGTCTATAAAATTCTAGAATTTGTAAAATGCTATTTCATAAACTATTACACAAGCCTGGATTTCAAATATCTTGAAGTGGATTTCAAACAACATCATAGAGGTTTTAAAAACAAAAATGTACTATAGCTGGAAATCTGTGAGATGTTCATCACTGGCACCTTCGCCTTAGAAAGTAATATTTCTGCAGAAAAGAAAAAAAATCCTCAAACCACACTGCTGGTATGATGCATCAAATACTGCAATTTATCTTTTTTTTTTTTTTTTTTTTAACAGTGCTGAGTTTTTAAACTCAGGAAAGCTAGATATGAGGTCTTTCAATGGAAGGCTAGTAAAAGTGATACACTAAGGACAAGACATCTCATTGTAAACTTAAATAAAAAAAATTGACACAATTCTGACTGTGTTGCAACTTTTTGTGTTTTGATTTGGCCTTTAGATATCAGCCAGCTTTTGCTGCAGGCCTTCAGAGTGAACAGATAGCTGGGATGTTCTTAATATGCTTTTTAAATTAAATATGGGGGTCTCCAGATACAAATCCTAAACTGTTCTTCAGCTTCTTTGCACCGAACGGTTGCTGCCATAAAGGACTGAGTTCATGGTAGTTTATGGTACACATGGAATATTATAAATATTTGAACTCCTATTATCCTGGCTTTTGGAATGGAGTATCCACACTAATCCTTGCTGGCATCATGGCCTGCTGGGGCACATTAAAAGAGGCTGAGGGAGCAGTCATGGGATCGCTGGGAGATCTAACTGCAACAAAAGTACCTTACAGTTAGTAACACTGTACAGATCCACTCTGGCCTGCACTGCACTGTGTTTTCTCACAGCTGAAGGCTGCATCTGTGAATCAGCTTACAAAGCCTATCTTAAAAATCTCCCCGAGAACATGATTTTGGCTGCTTCCATGCTGGGAAGTTCTCTAGAGGCTGAATTGTGCAGGTGACTACTGTGCAGACGACCTCTCCATCTTGATGCTGAGGAGACAGCTCAGGGAGTTCACAAAGGGAATCACAATCTTCTTCCCATTCGTGACACAGCAGAGGAGAAAACTACTTTAAACCTAGTAACTGCCTGAGGGTAAAAAGAAGAGCTGCTTACAAAGGATGAGAGGGTTTCTCTGGTCAAAGCATTTCTTTTGCTGCAAGGCTTCTCTTACTTCGGGATTTAAACACAATATGGGCCCTAACCAGCTTCTGTAGTGATGAACATTCACTCACATTATTGTTGAGTATGTGACCATCATAAGCATGGAAGAAAAGTTTCCATCAGCTTTGAGAAATTAACTCTTCTGAAACAGTCCAGTGCTTGCTTCACATCATGTTATCAGCATGGATTCCCCTCAGCTTGGCCACATGAAATGCAATTGCTGCTTCCTAGGCAACGGCCAATTTCCAGTCCCACCACTAATTCAGGTTATTTTATGCTGTCTGCAACTCCTGCGTTAGGAAAATATCAGCAAATCTCAGAAGATTAAAGACATTGAAGAGCTGTCCCAATGGCATATGTTTGTCCAAAATTATCACCCTCTTGCTGTGTGGTTATTGCAAACAAGTTAGTGCAGCCCAGAGAATAATTAATGTTCTCCTGAGAAAATACTGACATCCAAACCCACTATATTACATACAAACCTGAAGCAAGAACAACAAAATGTGTGAGCATTTTGCAAAGGTTTCACAAGCAGGCTTTGCATAAGGAAGTTTCAGAGCAGGCACAGCTGTTTCTTATGACTCCACTTTTTACATGTCCTTGATAAACAAACCCTTTTCTGGGAGATGTCAGACTTGCCTGGTTATTACATTACTCCAGTGCTGCTCCAGAAGCTAAAGCAGAGGTTGGATCACCTCTGTTGGAAACCCACAAAGGTAAGAAGCAGTCAAATATGTTGAAATTGAACTTGCCAATGTCTTAAGCCAAGACCAAATGTTTTAGCATCATAAACAATATTTTACTCCATAAATGCTGTTGGCAGAGCAGTCACAAATCTAATGTAAACTTCTCCGTAAGTATTCAGAACTGAATTTTTTAGATTTGAGCTTACTAGAAATTTTGTGGGTTGTAGGGATAGAGTTGTCAAAGCAATGCAGAAATGATGCAGAGTCCTGCCACTTACACTGGTTTTAATAGCAATCCTACAGTTTATCCCATGATACAATATCAAAATCTTTTACGCAGTTGTCTCATGATTTTGGCTATGCAGTGCATTTTCCAGACCACTAGGCAAATGCCAGTACATTTCAAGTTATAGTTGCTCCTTTACATGCAGTTAAGTTTAACAATACACATTGGAGTTAAATAATTAGCATTAAAGCATCAATTTATTCACATTAAAGACCTTATTAGCAATTCATTCCCATAAAAACTAGGAATTTCCTTCTTGTCATTAAATTTCACGTTACTGGTATCCTTTTATATTTTTCCTTAAATGATGTGGAACACATAGTTTTAATGGGGCTATAATTAGCCATTCTCACATGGCTTGAATTTAGTCATACATACTGAGAATGAATCTTTTCTATCGATGTGTAACTCTCTATACTTTGACCAACAGAGAAATCTTTTTTGCTTGAGAAACTACTAACCACTGGCTTTTTAAAATTGCCTCATACTTCTTTCTTTGAGTGACAGATTTACTTCTCAAAGCACTTCATTATGCATATAATGTTTAACCATGAGAATCATTCTATTAAAGTCATTACCTAAATTAGCACGTGCTCAAGTATTTGTCCGAATGTCATTTTAATTAGGAGAGCAGTACATACTGGAGCTAGGTGACAGATGTAGTTTTCCTTGCTGCTAGTATCTTATTTCTTCCTCATCTCCACACTAGGGACAGGGCTTTGAATTGGCCTATGGATGTCTAAAAAATCTGAAATTGCCTGAGCGTAATTGCCAACCCTCATGCAGCGAGGTTACTCTCCTGGTTGGCATCGTATCTATCAGACAGGGGGAGGATGTGAATGAACCTACTTGTCCTTTTTCAGATGTGAAACTCCTGAAATTTCCAAATTTCTTGGAAGTTAAATACCTTTAAGTGTTCCAGAGTAAATTCCTCTTACATCTATCACCTTTAGGTTTTACAAGGACCTGAATATGCAGGATAACATTCTTGTTGCCTTACAAATAGTAGGAGATAGGCATCAATATGGTGACTCCCGGGGGACACCAGGTTGACTAAGGAGGGGTGAGCGGCTGCGTGGTGTTAGTTGCTCGCTGGCCCTAAACCACGACAGTCCAATGACTACAAAAGGGCCAGGATCTCACCTGTGCTACACACAATCCTGTTCAAACTGAAAGACTTCTGTGCTTCAGTATTTAATGTACTGAAAATAGATTTTAGCAGTAGCACATTAAAATTAAAATTAGTCTATCATTTTAGTTCTCTCCAGAAGAAATTAATTTAAAGAATAAGAAAAGCCTGGATTTTCACTTCTTTATACACAATTTTATATCAGTGGGAATCATAAAAGTAGCGTTTTCTCATGTTTGCAGATCTGCTGTGAGCATGTGCCTTTCATGAGGATTTATAGTTGGTATGGGGGTTTTGTGGGCACATTTTTCTGTGGGTACCTACTCCTGAAGTTTTAATATATTACCAAACATACTCTTCCTCGTGAAAATGTCTTCAAGCTCCAGATGCCATGTGCACCTATTGGCAAGCATTTCTTTTGTTATGCCCACCAACTGTAACAGGCTTATTTGTGGATTAGCTGTGTCTCAGCTGTAAAATTAATTCAGGAGCACAGCCTGCTGTTCCAAATGAAATTGCAACAGAAGGAAATGTTGTTTCCATGAGTTTGTCTTTTAAAGATTTGTATAATTGGTTAAAGCTGTTTTGTCTTTTTGTTTTTTGGAGACAATTAATCAATACTTTGTCATGTGTAACTTTTATTTTCTATTTTCAGTACATCGCAGTATACAAACAGCAAAGTTAGATGATCGTGTCCTCTAGCGCTCAAGGAACCAGAGCGCCCTAATTAACTGATCTTATTGTGGTAGCAGTTTTAGCAATTAATTTTGAGCTACAGACCCATGAACCAAAGCCTTCAGTTTTCAGCTTTCTGGATTTTTAAAAATTTAAATCAGTTTTTGCAGAATAAATGTATATTTTCACTCTTCCCGCTCTCGGTTAAATAGAAGACAAATGGCTCGATGCCTAAGGCACTGCCTTTGTGCTCAGGTGCTGCAGACTTGGGTCTTTGGACAGCCTTTCTGCCTGACTGTAAGGACACTCCACAGGATGTGGGGAGACAGCTGAGACTTCCTTTACGGATGGCTTCTTAATGCACAAGATGCAACTTGTTGGACACACCGATCTGCCCCCAGTTTGTCAGGTATTGCCCCCAGCTGGATGGAAAGCAGTCGTTCTGTGCCAAAGGCAGCGAGGGGCCTTTCGGCTGTAACTGTGTAAGTACCCCTAGCCAATTTCATTGCAAAATCCAAGAGATATATTTAAAGCACTTTCGGCCTAGAGAGCTGACCGGTTGGTTGCTCTGTGGGCACCGCCAGGCTGAGGCACCGTGTTGTAGCTGCAGTGCTGATGGCCCGTGCTCTCTGGCCAGAGGTGCTGTGAGTTAGCCTGCGTGCACTGCAGCCGGGTGAGATCAGCAAACGCTTTCCTCCGGCTGAAGCAGCGGAAAGCTACGCTTTAAACATTAACAGGACAGATTTTTGCCTCTGTTGTCAGAGCCAATTTAGTGCTGAGTAATAACAGCTGAAGTCAGGCTAAAGATTACCACTGGGTAAAGCGCTTCCTTCATTTTCCTTCTGCCAGTGGTCAAAGTGGTTTCTCATGCAAGTTTCTAGGAAAATAGAAGAAAAATGCTTTGCAAAGGAAAGTAGCTGCACTGTGAAGGTCCTTCCTTCCTCTTTGTTATGATAGGGATCATTTTTACATACACAGAAGCCAAATGTATGATACTTGGTTTTAGAGGTACTTCGCCAGCTATCAATAAGTTTTCCTTTGCCCAGTTAAGTGTTACATTTTTTCCTACAATTCTTCCTCCATTTGTCCTATAGACTGTATGAGGACAGAGGCCCTGTAGCAGCACACTCCTGGAGTGAACCTCACCATCTAACTACTGCCCTGTTGCGATGTGGCAAGGTCCTTCCTACCACATTGGGTCTTTGGCTTAAGCCAAAGAGTTACCGGTTTTGGAAAAGCTGCTCATACTTTTAACTGATCCAGTCTGACAGCTTTTATGGCTGCATAACCTTGAACAGTAATCTTAGCTCCACTAGGAACAATTTACATTGTTTTTTCCTGTTATTCTATGAAAAAGAATTCTTTCACTGAGTTGCTACAAATAATCACTTGAAAATGAGCAGATGAACTTCTAGATTGCCTTCCAGAACCAGCTCAAAGTACAGAACTGTAGAAGAAGCAAAGGTGGGAGAGGGGGTATATGGGCTGTCTGATGTATGTTTAGAGGGGCATATCCATCTTATGGAGCTGAGTAGGTGGAGGATAATTACACACAGAGAAAGGCGACACTCAAAGCTCCTCACACAAGGCATAAGTCGAGGGAGGACACAGGGGAGTGGAGGAGGGGGAGATAAGCAACTTACAGTACGATGCAAAGGAATGGAATGGAGTGTTTAGTTTCTTATAAAAGCAACAACAACAAAAAAGCTGTCCAGGTGATAATTTAATAGAAGCCAGCAACTTCATGAAAAAAATCTTAATGGTGAAGCCAAAGTATGAGCTGAACCTCTTCCCTGTCCTTGCTGTTTTGTGCCATCTTGCAATTTCGTCTTGCATGGCATTTTTTTCAGTCTCCTCATGTTCAACTAGGGTACATTTACCACTGTGAGTCAACAAAATGAAGACATACTCTTAGCCTAGTTCAGGTTCCTGATACTCAGGTGAGCCCCAATCCCTTGGGCTGCAGCAATTATATAATGAGCATCAGCAACAGGGTTTAAGGTAATTTAAGAACAGAACAGGGTACTCCAAGGTGAGTTATTAGAACCAGCCATCTTTTCATGTGCTCATTAATTACAAGTAATAATAATTTTGACAATTATACATGTAGCCTAAGAGACTTGACTGGGTCTCACTTGCACAGGAAGATCAAAGGTCCTAAAGCTTTCACACACATGCACTCACATACACTTTACGTAACATAAACCAGTGAAAACTGATTTATACTCTAAAGTCTCCCTTAGGCCCTGGCCCAAGTCTTAAAACCACCTTGCACAAAAATACTTCACTTGATCTGACTAGCATTGTACAACATGGGAAATTCTTGCCTATGATAAAGGCCTTAATTTCTGTTGTTAGTATGAGGGTTCTGATGACACAGCTATGTCTGCCAGAAGTGGAGAGAAATACCACTTCTGTCTACACCACTCAGACTGGGTGGTGTTGGCCTAAATCCTACACTTATATCAGCTGGCCAGCAAAATAATGCCATTGCCCACAGCTTATAGCAAGGCTTAGCTGCTGGTAGATCTTGGGGAGACAGAAGAGATAAATAGGTGAAAAATCTTTTTTCTGCAAATATTGCATCTCCCCAATGCAACTGTGTTGGTACAGCTATACCAGAAGCATCTCTGTAACAGGGATATAAAACCAGCTCAAACCAGTGAAATCTGGACATGTTGAAGAATCCCACGTGTATGTCACAATTTCATTTAAGCCCTTAGTTAGCTTTAACTATGTGTAGGTGTAAAGAAAAAAAATATTTTGCAGGCTTCTACAGTTGTTAGATAAAGTCCTGAATTACACTAACAGAGAGTTTCTCTTCCACAAAAGAATGAAGCTTTTGTCTGCCAATCAGTCATGATTATTGCTTGAAATAATGATTGTCTTTTTAAATAGTGCCACCCTGATGGATTTTTTAAATTCAACACATGATATTTCTGAGATACTTTCTATAAATTGCTGAGACTGAAGTGTCCAGGTTATAATCCTTTTGCTGCCAACATTAAAGTGACAAGGGGTGACAAATAAATATGTAAAACTACGCAACAATTTTACTGTCTTTCAATTGAAAATTATGTAATTTATCTCTTTGATTCCTGTTTAGCTTCTGATAAGTGGTGCTAGGAAGATACTTCAAACCCAGGAATTTTTCAATAAGATTGTGAATGTTGTATTAAAAAGAAGCTATGACTTGACTTAAGAAAGAATAATTTAAGACAGTTAACTTTGCTGGTTTCAAACTGCATTAGCGCAAGTCATTCAGGTTAGGACAAAGGCTCTGTATTGCCTCATTGAAAGGCTGGGAGAAAAAAACATTTCACTGTATCTGAAAGACTTATTTTTCTTTGTAGTTCTTGCATTCAGACTTTCTGTTCCTTTGTCCTCTTTGCAAATAGCATGAGAAACATTTTTATGTAAT
The DNA here is from genome assembly GCA_026212715.1 of Elanus axillaris. Taxonomy (NCBI): domain Eukaryota; kingdom Metazoa; phylum Chordata; class Aves; order Accipitriformes; family Accipitridae; genus Elanus; species Elanus axillaris. Next base: position 6,293,104 of record JANZLQ010000029.1, on the reverse strand, counting down.
GGAATCTCATTTCTGTAACTCTTCCAGTTACAACCCTGAAATATTTCAGTGGTTCAACTAAGAAAATTTCAGGCAGAACTGGGCATGGGCTATTCCTGGCATATAGTCTGTTTTCTGCCATGCACAACAAAAATCATAATGAGAGTTTTATGATCAACCCCTGCTCCTCCTCTGACCCACACAAAGGACTGTTCCAGGTGGTATGGAGATGCCTCCTTCCAGAAAGGCTGGGTCCCACGTCAAGAAGGCAAAATTTGGAATACATCTTCCAGATGTGCCGCAAGATCATACATTACTGTCATGCTGGTTTAGGAAATGCAGCACCTACCCCATATGCACCAGAGGAAATCCATGGAAGTGAAGATGAGAGGAAACCTCATACTACATTTTCAATTACTAGAAGCAACCTCTAACACTGTGCAGGTAATCTGGGAGAACTCTGTGTCTGACTACTTGGAAATAAAATTCTTGAAATGAAGAATTAGCTGCATGCATGAATAAGGTCTTTGCGCCTCTCTGGTTTGAGACAAATCTACCAGTGATATCTACCAGTGAGCTACTGTCAACAGTAAATTTGTGCTAATTTCTATCCTAAAAATAACGATTGAAGTACAAGTTTTGAGTTTCTACATAAAATATGAATAGACTAGAAGTTCACTTCCCTTACTGCAACAGTATTTGCCCCTTCCCCTCCTTTATCATGTGTCAACAATATCCTGTCAACAACATAATTCTCATAGGAAAGGAGTGGTTGCACAAAGTAAGAGCTGAATAGAAATGCAAAGGGTTTAGGTTGCCTCCATGACCTCCATTAAAAAAAATAACTTTCAGTGTAGAAATTGTTCTGCAGCAAACTAATTTCATGGACCTTCTAGGTAGCTGTAAATCATCAGGTGTCACCCTGTAGTTTTGCAATGTTTTATAAAAATGTGTTTGTGTGTACACAGATCTACGTAAATTATCAAATTTGAAATTGCACTGATTCAGAGATTCCATATAAACTAGTATAAGCTTCATTACCTTTATTAGGCATTCTTTTTAATTGCTTCAGTCATCAGTTGGTGCAAATTGTGTTCACTTGTAGAACAATATGCAATATAATACCTTAGAAATTAATTGTACAGGCACAATTGTTTATGAGACTCTACCCATAGTTTAATATTTCTGCCACTTTTTCCTGCTACAGTAGTCCATGGATCATCAGAAGGAAGATTTAATCTGTCATAAGATTGGCCAGAAACAAATTATGAACAGAGAAGCAAGCTCTCAGGGTGTGAATTTCTCACTGTGCTTAGTTCAGGTCATTTTTGGTGCATGTAACAAATTGGGTTTTCTCTAGATGTAACTGAATTTTACAAACATTTTTGCATTAAAGTTTTCCCTAAAAGTCTTTTTTTCTCCACATTTTCTGTAAGCAACTGTTTCCTTCTTGATCCATGTCAGACAGAGCCTTGACTACCCTCAGCTGTTCCTCACGTTCCTGTGCTACTCCCCACCTCTCTACCGAAGAGCTTCTAAAAGCTCTGCCTAGGTTACCTCAATCGAAACCAGCTGGATTTACTGAAACGTCTTTCATCGATTAGTTAATTTGAAGCAATGGATCTGATCATCATGGATTTGGGATTCACACATTTTCTTCTACTGTATGGGAAGTAGGGGATAATTTCCAGTAAAGAGCCCTGAACAATAAGGGTGGGAATTTCTTCAGCAAATATGTCAGCTGCTGATCTGTGGAAAGAGTATCCAGTCACATGCAGGAACTTAAGGCAATATTTCAACAGGAGGAAACTTCAGGAATTTAATGACTGCAATATTGACTAGATCTAGCTGGAGAATAGCTATCTTATACCATCAGGACTTCAGAGGGAAATGGATGAGGATTGAGAGTAAGAGGAAGAAGAAACAGAAAAAAAAATAAAGGGAAAAGATTATAACAATGGGCTGACCTGTCTTCATCCTCTTCAATCTCGAATCTGGGTACATGATGACCTGCTAATGTCGAGTGCATGTTTTAGGCCATCACACTCACATCAAAATACCAACAAGCAGAGGAAGAACCATAGGGATCAAAGAGCAAAAGGAGGCAGCGAGAAGGAAATCTTCCTCTAGTGAGTGAAAACTCCAGAATTTCCTACTATTATGCCCCTGGCAGTGCCCAGTCGTCCTCCGTTGCAGAATGATGCCACCACATAATGATGTTTAACTCCTCTGACATGCATAATTTGAAAAGAGATTGAATTACTATTTCTACAAAAAGAATTCTGTAAGAGGGTTGTTTCCTGTGACTACTCACTAAAGTAGCATAATGACCACCAAAGTTGCATAGTGTTGCTCTTGTGCTTTTCTGGGATGGCTGATATAATGAAATAATAATGAATAATACATTTTCAGTATGAATTTTCTGACAGTATACAAACATGCTAGAATTTATGAAATCTTTGAAATTTTGTGAACTCACAGTGGCTGATTATTTATTGAGACTCAGTAGACAACTCAATGTTATGCATGAATTGCATTTGCTATTAATCACTCAGCTCCAACAATTTTATAGAACTTTTTTTTTGAGCAGAGATTGCAGTAGAGTAAGTGTTTAGCTTTAAATGGAAATTCAAGAAACAGGTAGGTAGCATTTATGGTAGAAAACTGCCTAATTTCAAAGAAATTATTTGGTGTGTTAGAATGACATCTAGTGACTAGTTCAGGTTCTAATGCTGAGTTATAAAAATAGAAACAAAAACTACTTTAATCTTCTGATTTTTTTTTTGCTGCCCCCTAATGAAAGACATAAATATAAAGAACTGCAAACCATATCCAGAGTTAATAAAACTTGAAAGAAAATCAAGTTAAATTAGGGTTAAAGGCAAACAGTGCATTAGTGTAAGGGGAAAAAGCAACAAAATACTTCATGTTTCTGAGACTCTGCGAATTCAAAATTAGGACTGCATCCCACCCCTCAACATCAATTTATTCTTCAGGAAATAATCTATCATTTCTCATTTATATGGAATATATCCAGGGAAAAAATTGTTAAAAGTCCCTTAAAATATGTTCCTGATCAGGAATGGAAATTTACCTACATGGTGAAAACACAGTTTGACAGGGGCACAAAGCCTCCCTTTTGAATGATAATTGGCAGTCCTCTTCCATTCAACATAATTATGCTACTGACTCTCAGAGCAGGGTGCAACAGGGAAAGAGTTCATAAGGTATCTCATGCATGTTTAACATTAACAGGAGAAAGTCTGTATTTGGTCAATCCTAACAAGATGCAAAAATAGTTTTCCATGTCTAATACTGGAGACAGAGCTACAAGCTCTTGAGAATGGAAATCTGAGAGACAAATGGGATGGTAGAGAGATAAAAAGTCATTTCTGTCTCCAAGAGTAGAGACAGAGTAATTTTTAATCCAGCCAAAGATGCAAATTATTTTCATTAAGTATTTAATTTCATATATGGCTGGAAAAGACTGAACTGTGCTTTTCTCATTGAAAACTGCAAGTACATTCGTTACATTAAAGATTTTTTCTAATCATGTTTCTTCCTTTGAGCATTCACTGGACCAGTGCTCCTAAATAAGGAGAATGCTTCCTTTTTACAATAGGACACCTGCACAGATCCAAACATTATTCTCCTGATGCTCAGCTTAATTTTAAAGAAAAGCTGACTTTCTAATTGCAGTATTTAAAAGCAAACTGTGAGAATACAATGGACACATAATCGTTACATGTATATCTGCCTGAATCTGCAGAGAACTGAAACAACAGGGGTGAGGTACCAGTGTCAGTCATAATACTCTAAAGATCACTGTTAAGTATTTTAGTGCTCATTAAAGTGTGGGGAAAAGAATATGTGAGGGAGGTGGCATTTTCTGATACCTATACATGGAGTACTTGTACCATACAGAAAATGTCTTGGGGATAAATTTATAAGGCATAAGAAGATACACTGAAGTTACAAGACTATGAGGATTGGTTTCATATTACCCAGACAGTTTCTCATCATTTCAGGTAATGTTATACTAACCCTCAGACTCTGAAGCACTCAACTATACAGCTACACCAGATTATTTCACAGGTGCTAAGGCTGAAATGTAAGTGACCTGATGGCAATATGAAAGTTTTAGAAGTAGTACTTTGCCCTGAAATTGGTAATCTCTGTAGCATCTAGATTTTACCTGGGACCTTTCTTAGTGGGTAAAATATGTTTTCTGCTCTGGATCTCCCAAGACTTTTAATAATGCATCATTACTCTTGTCCTATGATAAATCTCACTTAATCTCTTGTTATTTGTTTAACATGTGGAGATATTACCAATCATTACCGTGGCACTGGTATTGGCATTCCTGCAGCTTCGGATCTGGGGTGAGTCAGTGATCAAGACTACCATCTTGTATGCTCAACGCTTTCTGGTTAGATTTATCTTGGAACACTTTGTGGAACCCAGACGTATAAAACTGTGGGAGAAGCATTCAGTTTCTGAATCCTATTTTGACTCAAGAACCTAGCTACATGGCACTGGAAAGGCTTGGATGCTTTGGGGCATCCTCAGGAAAACTTGGTTAGGTATCTAGTGACGTTCCTAGTGCAAACTTAGTTATCCAGGGACGTTGTGTATTTCTAGGTTAGGCAATGCGTGAGTGGAGACTCAAAATGAGGGTCTGTGGGTCTGCACCCTGATGTGGCTGCTAGAAGAGTTTGATATTAAGTTCCTTTGGCAGATGTAACCCTTACTCTTTCTATACCTCAAATTCCCATCTGCAGAGTAGAGGGAGTTGTAAAATGCAGGGGTATTGAGGATAAATATGTTCAATTTCATGATACACTTACATACAGCAAGGCTGGGGAGCCAATATGTGCTTCAGATAGAAGGCATTCTGCATAGTTAGTGCACACAAAAGTTTTTTCACCCTTATTCATTTCCTAAGTGACAGCAATGAACACCGCAATGTATGAGAGACAAAGAATTTACAAATGAATAGGCAGGAACAGAGAAAATGAGATGTGAACTGGAAGCCTGGAAGGAATATATTGGGATTGTCTGTATTTTAATGTTTGGTTTGATTCACTCTGTGTGGGCATTGCTTACAAGAGAAACAGTCACAGAAAAGGTCAGAAAATGTCAGTGTCAGATAGTATGGGTCTGATCTGACAGGCTTTTGGAGAAAAAATAGTGTTCTGTGTTAAGGGTGTGGGCAGAAAAACCCTTAAATTTTCAGTAAAAACATCCTGGGATAAGCTTCTCTTCTGCAAACCTAAAGCTGAACTTCATTGCAGCAGGTATAGAAACTGTTTCCCACAGGATATTAAAACCTGATGATAAAGATACTGTCAGGGAATCCAGAGTTTTCTTAAAGCTCCTTTTAATGCTTACTACACACTGATTACTAAACATTTTGTTCTACAAAAGCCCAATTTGCCTAGACTAATTCTAAAAATGTGTGTTCAGCTGGGTATTTGCATGCACTGGCCCACTTCTTTAGGGGTTTCGTTTGGATAATAAAACACAAAGAAATTATGCAGAGTAAGACTATGAAAACATAGAGGCAAAATGACACCATGCTGAAACTGAAGATGCCATTTTGCTCATTTACCTACCTAATTGCTGTATAGGCCGGCCCTTCAGCTCACTGCAGTGCTCAGCTTTGTACTGATAACCAATCTGACATTGCATCACACTCCATTTTACAGCAAGAAATGTTTTAAATAAAAGTTAAATTTGGAAATATGTGCAATCGGTATAATGTCTTTTGAGGTATTCATCTCTGGCTAATCACCATCTATGGTAACTGCAGTGACAAAAATGTCCTATGGTGTTATTCTTTCTGGAACAATTCCATGAGGTTTTCTGGTTCCTTATCTAACCCTTTTCTGAAGTATAAGCAAAAGCGTATGAAGAAGCTGCCATAAACATGCAAACTTTACTTCCCAGCCACCTGATACTTCCAGATTTCTTAAGAAATTTGTCTCCCAAAACGTAAGCCTCATCATGCTGGCTCCTGCTGGTAAAACATGGTGTTTTACCCAATTTGAATCATGTGATGAGGTCATCAAAATAGAGATGAGGGAACACCTGTGGCACAGGTCACACTCGGGGATGTGCCAAGGCCCCTTTGGGTGCAGAGCATCCCTACAACACACTGGCTGCCTATATCCCCACTTACTACAGAGCAACGACCTCTTTCCCATAAGAGGCAGGGTTGTCCGGGGAGGTCACTAGTCCGCTACGTCTTGCTACCCAAGAGCAGCAGATGGGCTGCAACCCTGCGCCACGCTGGAGGAAAAAAAACCAAAAACCCAAGATTATAGACGGAGCAGTGAATCTCTCTTTAAGCTTGTGAAGCTTGACAAGTCTTCGGCAGCCAGAGAGAACTGGCTCTTTATTTCAGTCATGAGACCTTCTTTAGGAAAGAATGATGCAGTTAACACATATTTTAAAAAAAGATCTGGATCCTAATTACTAGCATACATGGAAAAGTGACCCATATTAGAGAAGAGAGCCTCACAGGCTATTTTCCTTAATTATTCTAAATATATCAGGCGTTTTTTATGTTTACTTGTTTGTTCCTCAGTCAGACACAAATCACTGAGTTACTGAGATCTGGAGAAGAGAGAATAGAAGGTTCATGTTAATAAATACTGAGTTGACAGTCTAGTGCTGGCATAACGGGTGGATGTCTGCTCTCTGCAGTGCCCTGCTGAACTCAGCTAGACTCTCTGTGTGGGTGCATAAAGCTAAAATTCGGCGGTTTTGGCTGCCACAAAGAGCAAATGGGTGAGTGGGTTCATTCGAGTTACCTCCAGACAGCTCATGATGAATATTTATTTCCTTTATCCAGAATCTGGGGTAAATCTAATATCTTATTGGAAAACTTTCTGGTAGTTCAGGTCAAGCATTGTTTTACTGTGTATTTTCATCTTCCTGCATTGCTAGATTTTTAATTTTTTTTTTTAATAAGCTGAAAGGAAATTAATGGCCTGAACCATTTTTATTCACTGACCATGGAAAACGCTTATTGCAAGAACATTACACTAAAGTAAAAGATTGCTAATATCCTGGGCTTATCATATATATTAAAGACATTTACATATTTTTCATCTTTTTAAAAGGAGAACAAGATCAGTTCCACACCACTGCAGTACTGCAAAGTTATTCTGCTTGACCAGCAGGCAAGCTGCCTAGCTGCAGTTGCCTTAAATCATGACTTTCCATTTTCTTAACTCAGGTGGGAGCCATTTGAAAACTTTCACAGAAGTTAGCAATAGCAAATCCTGTAATAAGCATCACACGCTAAGTGGTACAGGATGTTCAGCACCTCAAACAGTTTGAAGCAATTATGTGACTTTCTAGTGCCCATGTCAAGTAAAAAATATCAAAATTAAATCTTCTTAGAAAACATCTGTCTTTATTAAGTTCAGCCAGCATACACAGATTGGTCAATTAACTATAGTTATACTCTAATCAGACCCTACATTGAGTTGCTCCCCGAGCTTCCTCTTGTTTTCAGCTCTTGAGCCATGGCCAAGCGTGGTTTTGGACAGGTTTTCTGTGACTGCGATTCAGGGTTTCTCAGTGTAGTTATACCTGGGTGCACAACAAGTGCGTAAGAGGAAGTTTAATTTCTGTCCTTCAATCTGCCCAGGTATAATGCTGTGGCATTTCTTAACTGATATACAGGTGGAGAACATGTCACTCCCCATGAATAGTGTTCATCTCTCCATATCTGATTTTTAAGTCAGACTAGTTTTACTGAAAAATAGTGGGGTCCAAAGTGACTGGGAAGTGAACATGCTTTATTCCAATATAATGACTAAAAGCAATCCTTGTGCAAGATTGCAGCATTTAGATGTAATCAAGATCCATGAGCCAGCTACTGGAAGACAATCATGGGGGCTGGCGGCTTCCCTTCAATCTAATAATGGAATTAGCTTTCGTACTGCCTTTGACTGGTGATGGGGACCAAATGAGAAAACTTCAGCTGAGAAGTATTGATTCTCTTGTGTAGTGTGGGTATAACAGAGATAAAGCTAGTTCCCTCTGCTTTGGTAAGTGGGATGAGCCGTTCTGAATGTGATGTTCCTGCTTTACCTGGCAAAGAGGAATGTACAATTATTAAAACCAGCAATACCTTGCACAGCTGTCTGTTTTTAATAGTTCTGTAATTCCTATTTAAACTGAGTAACACTATGGCTGGTATCTCATATCTACATTGCTACATTAGACAGAATTAGAAGATGTTTCCCTGCAGAGCATAAGCAGGAGCACAGCTGCTGCTCCCTCTCTGCTCTAATGGAGAGGGAATGAAGGGAAGATGCATTCTTCTTTCATTTGAAATTGGGAGTAATTCTACAGAAATTAATGGAGCTCCGAGCACAAGATGGATGTGAAAGAAGAGCCTGGCCCAGAGGTTATAAATTGTGTAAGTGAAATTCAGAGAGATTTGTGCAGTAAGAAGCTATATAAAAATAAAATGTATTCTACTCGACTGGCTGAGAACAAAAATGAATCAAAATATTAATGAATACTGCAGACTAAGAAATAACTTCTGCTTCAGTGCCTCTTTCTGTCTCTCCTGCTAGTTTCACACTGGCTGAGGTTATTGACAAAGCTAACTGGTATGATCTCCTTCTTCACGCAAATGATTAAGAGAGCCCCTTCAGACAAAAATTATAATATCCCTGAACCTGGAAGGAAACAATGAACTAAATACTTATTTAAAATAAACTCTGAATTATGAATCTGACCCTTTAAAGAGAAACCACAACATTCTAATTAAATGTGTGGGTCTTTTTGTTTCAGCAAATTCCTAAGGTAATTTCAGGTGATGCTGTAACTGTATTGTTGTGGTGTATGCCAGAAACTGTACTCCAATAATAACGAGCACTCATCTCAGCCTGATGGGAATAGGGAAGCATAAAAGACTGTGAATCAGTACTTCTAAAAATAGCCCCAGCCACCCTCTTCCTCCTGAACAAAAAATAGAAAAAGTTGAAAAGGACAAGGCTGATGAGAACAAAGGAGAAGTAGCTTAATGGAGAAAACGGGCATATGCAAACACACCACACTTTTTCTAGAAAGTGGTTCTTTCTTGCCTGCCTCTCTTGCCTGCATTAAAAGAAGTGCCCTGTGCTGATTTAATTGCTGGAGCAGTGTTGAGATGGTAAGAGAAGTTGTATAAACCTAGCAAGATGCAGAAAAATATGGCAAATCAGAAAGCTTCTTTAGCTGGAATTGTTATTGAAAATTTTTTCTGCAGTGAACTGCTGCTATCCTCTGAAAAAACTGAGAAATGGCTCATATTCCAGTTATGTGTTTGTAGTTGAAGTTCATCTTTCATCCTGTACACTACTTTTGTGGGTTGATTCCTATAGGGTATACTGTTCCTGGGAATGGTACGCTCAGGAGACACTGAAGTTTTCAGTTGCCTATAAACAGATGTGCATATATAATTACCTTTAAGAGCTTGCACTGTGTGACTGGCTTAAAATACGTAATATACCCTTTGCCAGACAAAAAACTTTAATTATTTCCTATTTTATTTCAAGGCTACAGTTGGTCAGTCTTCAATATGAATTGATTTTTTTTCCCTTCATAACACATGAGCATATGCTTTTTCATATAGCAATCAACTTGTGCAATACTTCCACTTCATTGTGTCCGTGGCCTAATCGCTCACTGGTTACAGAACAAAGCAAGCCACAGCATTGTGCAAGCAGGGTAACAGAACCTGGTTCCCTTTCCAAAGTCAGCTGCAAGGGACTTTGCTGCAGAGGTTAAATATACCCACTTCACCTGGGGGGAGTTTTTATTACTTCTCTGTAGTTCTTCTTGCTGATTTACACTTGGAAATGAGAAAAGAGTAGGAATATATCTTTTTACAGAACCTAATTTTATGCCTATTTCAGCAGTTTTGAAAATATGCTCAAGCAAGCATGTTAAACAGAACCTAATTTTCCTAATATCCCAGTTGTGTAACCAATGCAGCATCTTTTATTATATACAATACCTTCATAAAAATGTTTTGAAGCCCTAGCTGACAAGGTCCTTTATGAATAATGTTTAATCTTCTCAGCAGGCAGAATGATTTTTTTGTTCTGCCTGAATTTACAGAAAGGGTAACCCAATTAAACACACGTGACGGAGAAATGGTATTACTGGTCTTCTCAGAATTTTCATGGATGGCTGAAGAAACCTACCCGATCCCTTTCATATCTGGGAAATGCTAGAAATGCTAGTGTTATATTTTCATTGCAGAGTCAATCTTGATAACTGGTTTAACTGAGTGAGAAACAGGTTTACGACTTCAGTGATGTTCTGAACTATTCACAAATTTACCCACCCTCTTGTTTGGGCCAATACTGGGGAGCCTAAACCTGAAAGAGTTTACTGGATCATTTCAGAGGACTGTTGGCTCCGCACAAACTCTCTACCTTCAGAACAAGCAACACTCAAAACTACAAATGTGGGGAACCCAGGTAGTCTAAATCAGAAGCTTTTCAGTGCCCAGTAGCCAAGTTATGGACAATGCACAAGCAACATCCCAGATTAACTTCCTAGACAAGAAAGATATTAGTACATTTGGCACTATGCCTTAAAATCACAGAAAGATTTTCTTAATTACTAGAATTGTTCTGTGCCACAGGAACATTAACTGCGTCTTCCACTTTCATATAATAACCAGTGTTTGTGCTGTTCATTAACTTGGCTATCAAAGTTTATGTGCCAATTTGCAGTCTTCCCTATTATGCCCATTTGGTTATACGTTTCAGAAGTGCTGGGGCTTAGGTTAAGCGTTGTGCCCTAACTACCATTCATTAACTTCATTTAACGACACAAGTCCATAAAAAAAATGTTGCAGCTGCTTGAACCACTGCTTTGCTCCATCTCTAGTCCCAATGCCACGCTTGAAATATTTTCCTGCAATTCACCTGCCAATGAAAGTGTCCAGAGCTTTTCATCGTGCTTTCCACATTTGACCATACAGCTTATCCACTTCAACAGATTACCTGTGTCCTCTTTGCAGCTGAAATAAACTCATCTTTGTCAAACCCAAGCACTTGGCATCTTTTCCAGAAAAAATGGTCTCATCTTTCAGAGAAATATAACAAATATGTGAAAAGTATGGGATTAATTTGTAATACTACTGATTTTACATGTAAATAACACAGACACAACATGGCATAGTCAAATCCAGAAACAAATTTACAGCTAACAAAATTATCTGTATTTTGAGAATTTACTCCAATATATTTGGGAGGGGGAGGCACAACCCATTTATTTGAAAATGAAGATTGTACATAAGCATTGAGAACAATCTACTTTGTCAGCAGATAGCATTTTTTTAAAAAACTTAAAAAAAGAAGAATGAACTTCTGATTTGTCTATTTTTGGAATTTTGCATGTACTTTTTAGTTCTGCTCTAATTTTTCTATCTATAAAATAGGAATAATACTCGTTTGTCTGGTTTTCAGCTGATGACAATTGTGTTTTCTTTGTGACATGACTTTGCTGAAAAAAGTTTGAGAGATTTTCCTCCCTCTGAAGGGTGCAGAAAGAAGTTTTTAAGTAATCAAAAGACAGACATAAGAAAACACAGTGCAGTATTTCTTTTTTTTTTTTTTAAGGGAAAAGGGAAGTCTAGAATATTTGGGATTTGATTAACTTTCTTTTTACATTTGAAGGAAGCAACAAGGTCCTTCCTATTAAACAAAAAATTCTTCAAGGAAAATTCTATTTCCTGCATTGTGTAAGAAAATGACTACTGCAATTGGATTTCAATTTCTGTTTGATAATAACATAATAAATATGATAAGCCTGAGAAATCTGTCTTTTACCTCCTTAACACTATGAAGTAGAAATAAACAGACTTGTAGATTTGCAGCTAACCTAGCGAATTAAACCACTTGCTTACTTCTCAGAGTACATAGTATCTCCAGTTACTTACTTGATCTTTACTAAAAACAAATATACATGTGAGTGGATGTATAAGCATATTTTAATGCAATGGCATCTAAATGAAAAATAAACTAAGTGTTCCAAAAGTCTTATAAAGATCCATGAAGTTAGGATTAGCAACATGATTCTAATAAATGTTGACAGAGGTAATTTTTCGGTCAGCTTACAAGGCAACCAACATCATTCCTTTGCAATTCAATTCAAATGGTGTCCTCTCCTAGTGTCTTAATGTATTATAATATTTCAAAGGACTCTAGTCTTCCAAACCATGTACCTGAGATTTTTAAAGAAAAAATCAGGCTTATGTCTTACTAAAAAAAAAAAAAAAAAAAAAAAAAAAAAAAAAATCCTGCAATTTTTAATGATGATATATCCATTTTCTGTTAATAATTTTCATCGGGGAATTTTGTTTTCATGGAAAAAAATGAGTATAATAAGAACAGACAACAGAAGGATATTTGACATACAGGTAAAGTAGATGCTCCAAATTTTCATGTCAGTTGTCTGTTATTGGAGTTTTTAGTTAATTTTTAGGCTGCCTTTTTACTAAGGACACCACCTTTCTGGTTCATCACAAAGAGCTGGCATTTCTGTTCCTGCAAATGTAATTAAAATGAGTTACCTAGGTTACAAGTGATCATTAATATGTGGAATCTAGATGACATTTTATGCTGGGTCATTAACAACCAACGCTTGCTGCAAATAACTCCCATAAAGTGCTTTTAGAGTGTCTTTTATGCTTTAGTCACCTTGTAGTCTATTAAAGAGTGTCTTGAGGTTATGAAGTGTGACCTGTGACCATGAATTCAATGTTCTTTCCCAGGAACTCTGAAACATGAAATTGAAGTGCAACAAAATATATGTGGCAAATAAAACACACTTGTGGAAATGGTATTGCAGTATGCTAATGGTAGGTGAGGAAGGCCAAATGGAAGCAATCGATGAAGATGATGGGATCAGAAGAAAACGCTGTGAAAGAAAGTCCTCATTCCATTGATAGGACTGGCCCTATAATGAATTTCAGTCAACATACAGCCATTCCCAACTATTACAGACACAATTTATTTTGGCTGATATTAATTTCCTTTCACCCTTCCCTCAGTCTTTCCAAAGAGTCTGATGTTCCCTGGCCATCTATTAGAAAAGTCTAAAAGTGACAGATGTAAAATTTCTAAAGTCTGAAGATGGGATTGGATTGCTAATGTTTAAACAAGTTGCCTAGGCTTTGCCTACTTCTACTGAGTAGAAAGACAGAGAAAGAAAAAACCCCAAATATTTCCTGAAGGCTATTTATCTCATTCTAAGTTAGATATTTATATATTTCATAATTTTAAAGCCATAAATGTGAAACTTCATTGCCTTGTTCATGGACAAGGCAAATAACAGAGGTACGATTTGCATTTATGCAAGCTGAGTGAAAATAATCTTTAATTTAGATACCTGTCTATCTCTCTGCCTTTCCTGTTGACCTACATGGCATAAGGTAATGGAGTCAGGCTGCTGGTTTCACATTGATTATTCACCACTAAATAATTTCTAGCTTTTAGCATCCTAGAGAAATGGGTGCTTTTCTCTCCTTCAGCTCTCTGGTAACCAAACAGGTTTTTTTCCTATATTTTTGCTGGTTATGTACTATTCAGGCAATACTTTAGTATAAGAACACAGTCTATTTCCATAGATTGAAAGATGGATATCATATTTATCCTGATGCTTTGCAGAAAAATGCTCTATTTATCTCTGCTGGAAACTACAGCAGTATATGTACAATGATGCTATTTAAGAATTCACCTTCCTTTTGCCATACAGTACCTTTTTTTCCACTTTTTTCTTCCTAACATGTGTACTGTCGGTAGCACAGTATTTTTTCTTTCTCACTGGGAAGCATTCCATAGTAAAGATAATCAGTTTTGCTCCTTTCTTCTTATTATTTTTGAAGGCTATGCCCTTCTATTAGGACACTATGACATTTTATTTTTTTATAGACTAAGGCAACAGCAGATATTGACCCTTGTGAAAGAGTGGATTTCTGTTTGTCTTCTATAATCTGCTGATTGATCTTTTGGCTTACTGGAACTGTGACACTTTACAGCAGCTGAGTCTCAAGTGATTTCTGGTTTCCTGTTAGAACAGCTAATGCATGTCTAAGAAATGTTCCCAAATGCAGTATTCGCAGAAAATAATTCAACACTTTATTTGCTTGATTAACCTGCTGTGATTGTTCATACTGCAAAATTTTTAAATGTCCATAATTGTTGGGATTCATTTAGTTCACTGTGCTTTCCCAGACAGGACTATGTCAAGAAAGAGGGTGGATACACTTGCTTCTCCATGACACAGAAACTCCCCAGCTTCTGTGGTCGGCACATTGGGGGTTACTGGAACCAGAAATCAGGCAGAACCACTGAGTCCATCTGTAATTATTAAATGTATCTCCTGTGACTTTGACTAATTTTTCTCAAACCACATTAACATTTGCCCCCTATAACTCCCTGTGGCAGTGAGCTCTAAAATTTAATTTTGCATTGTATGAAAATATACTTCTTTTTTTATGCTTTAAACTTGCAGCCTAATAATTTATTTGGAGAATTCCCAGTTTCTGCATCTGGAGGGAAAAAAATGAATAATCATTCACTAATTACCTTGTTGTAGCTGTCAGATTCCAAACTGAAGTATCCCAACCCATTGAGTTTCCTCTGTATGAAAGTCACCCACAGCTCTGCCTCTCTTTTTGCACTTCTCCTTGTACCCTTTTAAATTATACTCTTTGGAGGTGCAATTATCAGAACTGCAAGCATGAATTTATCCATTGAAAAGAGAAGTTTTTATACAATGCTTAGAAAAGTACATTTCCTACTTAATTCCTGATTCATCAATGAAACCTGTATGGACACAAACATCACCGAGATCCCTGCAGGACTGAAACAGCCATATTTTCTCGGTATTTTAATCTCCACCTTTCTGCAACCCCGCTATGCGTCTAGGATAATGAGAACAGCCCTGGAAATTTGATAGTTTAGTGTTACCTCTTAGGGCATCCAGGTCATTTAAACTCTTCCCAGACTTAGCTGAACGTAAGGAGCTCTAAAATCATCAGTTAAGGATTTTGAACTAAGCCACACCAAATGCAGGAATAACTAAAATGAACACATGATTTTCAGGAAAATAAAGCTAGAAAGTATTTTCTGTTGAACCACAAATACTATAAATTACTGATTTTATTTTGTGTTACAGGGCTATTTATTTTCAAATGCTTCTTTTGTTCACATTTATTTACAAACTTCTGTATTTACTGAGAAGACAATACAGGAAAAAGAAACAGGAAACAAAAAAACCAAACAGATCATGGAAGAAAGGAAGGCAATTAAAAAACAATCAGTGAAAGCAGAAATGTCACAGCAAGTGCACTGAAAAACACCTAAGTAATAAAACTAGGACCAAAAGAAAAAAAGGAAAAGAAATAGCTAGAAATTTGAACAGACCATATAGATGTTGGGTAACTGTGTCAGTATGTGTTGGTTGCTCTGTGCATAGTTTCTGCATTGTAAAGTTTTTCCTGTGACTTTTTGTTTGCTTTCCATAGAAGTTGCATTTTTTTCCCTTGGGAGAATTGAATTGCAACCTTTATTTAGGCAATCAGCTGGAAACTATGGGGAAGGTACCCAGTGATATGAAACAGGTAGCTGCAGAAAACCTCATGACAAACAAATAACATGCTAACTCCAAAATAAATCAAATAAAGATTATCCCAAGTCTTATAGAAAAAAAAGCAGAACAGAAGGATGTTAGTCTTTCAATACAGTACATATTAACAATTAGGTAATCTCTGCCTTCCCATGCTGTCAAGTCCTATTCCCTACCATCACTAAACCTCAGAATTCTCTTCCAAGAGGTGTGTTAGCCATGGAAAATAGAAGCTAAGTAAACTAGAGGGAACATTTACATTCCTATGTGGAAGGTATTATGAATGAAAAGACCTTCTCCCCCATCACAAAACATTTTCCAGATTGCCTGCATCTGATTGCATGTGCATTTGGTGCCATGTCACTAATCCTCAATTTAAATATAATTGCATACCCATTTTTTGGTCTGTTTGATTCTCTCCAAAAGTGTTCTGAAATGCAGAACCTATTTCCCTTATATCCTTTCATTTTCTCATCTTACCAGTTTGTATTTAAATGCTTGCAATGTCATTCTACCAAAAGATCTTGGGGAAAAAAGTAGATGCTCAGAAAATGTTCAGATTCAAGAATTTCTCTAAGATGCTGTTCTTCTTTTAGGTTTTTTAAAAATCTTTATTCCTAAATAAATTCAAATATATTTAAGACCTGACTGTTGTTTATATTTGAGAACATAAAAAATAATTTAATAAACACAGCTCACAAGAATTTAGTATTTCTTACTTTTACCATGGGAACTTGGAAAAATTAATCTTACCAAGTTTTCCCTTGTGAAAAAGTCTCTGAGCAACAATATATAATTATTGTATCTAATCCTTTTTTGGCAGACTGATACCCACAGCAGTATTTGGTTGTTCTTACTAAGCATATGGAGCTCCATGAACTTAATTTTTGCCATTGTGTTTCAGATCAAGAAAATTACCAGCTTTGAGAAGTAGATTAAAAGACTTATATTTCTGCAAGCTGTAGATGTCTGTGTGTGTGTGTAAATACCTATGATGGAAGCACCAGACACTGAATGTAGGACAGACATAAATTCCTGATGTAGGGTTTATTTTCATTTCTTCATTTATACAGACCATAGGACAAACCTAGGGTTTTCTTCTGTGACTGGGGCTTTTAGGCATCATTGCAATACCAATAATAAATAATGGGAATAGTTGGCTATCCTAGAACTGCCTTAGAGTTGTGTAGGATACTTGTCCTTTGTTGACTTTGGAAGTGTGTCACTAGCAGAAAAAACTCAAAACTGTAGTGAGCCTTGGAGGCCCTCAGATAATAGTACCATCCCAGATCAGGTCTCAGGTTCCCATAGGTTATGCCAAAGGCTATTTTGGCCTTTTTAAGCCTTATTTCTTGTGACTTATGCTATGGCCTGTAGAGTGGAAAGGAGGTCTCGTGGCATGATGCAGCAGATAACCACTAACCTATAAGCAGTCAGACATACTTGGAAATAGACTGCAAGGAAAGTTACCCACAGAAGTAAGGATTTTTAGCTAACTCTGACAAAGGTAAGCTAGAACTGTGATTCAAAATCTATTTTAAATCTAGATCTAAATATGATTTAAAAAAAAACACCTTCCAGTTTGTTATTCTTCTTATGGGGTCTGGAACATTCACTGGAATTTGTAACTATTTCTAGAATTTCAAAGACTGGTGGTTTGTTATATCAAGTATAATATATATAATAACCTTTCCTCCCAGAATGTCTCACTTCCCCAAGGAGGAACTGCAATACCATTATAATCTTTAATAATTTTGCCAAACATACTTTTATTGTCAGTTCTTGAAACTCTGACAGGTTGGCACATGCTCAGTGGGGGCAGAATCTTTAGAATTTCACTTGTTCTAAGAAATCAGCTGCATTTTTTCAAATGTTTACTATTTGGCAACATTTGGGAAGATGTTCATGCCCATGACTGATCAAACGGATGGTGTAAAAGGCCACTATTTCTCTTTGAAAATATAGATAAATTAAATTATGACCAAATGGTCTTGCTGTTTTTCTCCTGGGGAGCAAGAGAGGTGAAGAGCTTGGGGGATTTTTGTTTTCTTTTTCTTCTACAGAGAGAATTTTTTCCTAGGTTTGGGAAAAGTTCAGCCTAGGAAATACACTTTACACAGAATTTTTTTTATCTTAACAAATTAATGGTTACTTAAATCATAAGCAAGTAAATGGAGATTATGTAGTGGGAAGTATAGGCAGCAACAATTAAAGTCAGCATCACCATCTCTACACAACTGTCAGTACATGACCCTCTGTGTAAATGAGATTGTATTCATGAAAATACATTTATTCATTTTTAGCACTCCCTTTTTGCATAGCATAATCAGAAATGTAGCAAGATGACAATTTAAGAAAACTTTAGACTCTATTATTTAGGTTTGCAGTACACCAAAGAGTTTTTCTGAGAAGAGTAGCATTGCTTCAGCTCTTAAGAAGGTTCAAACTATTTAAACACTGTCTCACAAAATAAATAAAGCTGGTATTGGGAACTGAACAAAGCAGTGGAGTTGCACCAACTGTAACCTTTCCTAAAGTTATCTGTGACTTCTGCAATTTCTAAATGAGTCTGCAATAGAAAGCTTAATCAGAAAACATCTGTCTTCTAAGACATAAGACTCTACTCTCTCTGAAGTCTGTTCAACAAACTGATTGCTTTTTTCCTAATTGCAGTAGAAAGACCGGGACCAGATTGTTTCTATTTATATATGCAAAGGAATTGTGTTTCTGAAGATAAGATTTTAGCCATGAAAAACAAAGCAAAGCAAAAGTCCTCAAGCTTCAAGCCACAAAATCTTCTATTAATTTATTTCACCACTGAAGCGATTACCAGCCAAACTGCATGATTTAGTTTTGTACTCTGATTTTTAAGACCTGAATGACATCTTTAAAAGTGAGATTAGGGAAGCAGCCCAAGAGTGTAAGCTTAGCCTGCAGTCTGCTCTTAGGATTTCTTAGTCACACGCCTTTTCCAGAAATGTTTTAAGGGACTCCTATTACTCCAAATGTAGCAAATAGAGGTTTCAGACTAATTCTGATGTCAGCAATTCAGGCCATTTAAATTCTGATTTCTGTAAAAACAGTATTTAATATTAGTTAGTGGTGATTATGTCTTCTTTTGCATTTATTTTTCACCTGTACATGTTACAGTGAAATAACTCCCAGGATACCCAAATAGTAAACCTACTCTTTTTATCAATCTCTCTTCGTACTGCACTTTTACAGCAATAAAAATATTTTTTACTGGAACATTATCCTTGCTATGTAGATTTCAAACAATTATCCACACACCATTTTAAAGGAATCTGTACGCGATGTAACACACATTACTGTCTTTTCCACATAACATGCTTAAAATGTTATGGTATAGAAAATAGCTATATCCATGACACCGAAAAATTTATAAATTGCCTAATCCCAAGATGATAATCCTTATTAGATTCACTCTTTTTAAGACACATGACAGCACTGGTTAAGACAATGAATGTTTCCCCACAGTAATGATTATTTGTGATTCTGGAAATCTCATGTGCCTCTGACATGGTGAATAAACACACAGCCTAGTGAACTGAGGCTCCTTATGTCAACAGTAGAGTCTGTAAAATGTAGATTAGGTGCTTCTTTCTCTCGGGTGATTATGTGAGATAGCCTAAAGTTATGTGACGGGATTATCCCCTCTATCTAATTGCACAGGTGTCTCTTTACTCTCTTTAACTAGTATCAGTAAAGGACGGCACAAGAACACGTGTTCTGTGGCTCTGATCTGTGCTGTGGGGAAAAAAGGCAAAAGGTGTACTCAGCCACTGAGTTTGCTGATGTGTAATGATATGATAATAGTTTGTTTGATCATATGATACCCTGAAATGTCAATCCCCTCTTCCTACTGATTTTGGTAAAAGACTCATCTGTAAATCCAAAAGTGACAGTTCTTTTATTTACTGTGCCTCCCTTTATTTGTCCCTTTCAGTACTACAGAAGTTTGTTAGTGTTATAAACTACTAACTGCTCTGAACTGGCTCTGAGAAATTGATTGAACACAAGCACTCTATCATTGGAAAGATAAGACAGTTAAAACTTCCTTATCATGATAGATTTCATCAAAGTATAAAAATGACAAAAGTTACAGGGCACCAAACTCCAACCCTGCAGAAGCAAGGTCTGCAAACATTCCCGTTCTGTAGTAGACTGGATGCACACACATGCAGACAGACATACGCCTGTTCCCAAAATTTTGCAATGGCAGAATTGTTGCTTAGTGTCTGTTTGATACTGACCTGAAATTAGAGATATAAGGATTGAAATCCTCTGAAAAGGCATTCTGAACTTCAGATACATTTTCCGAGAAAAGCTTCACCTAAGCTGGTATCTTCCAATATTTTTGGCTTTGATGAACTGGCCTTCTGCTGGCAGAAAATTCTCGACAAATTCTTAAATAGGAATATTTTAACTTTTTTGAGTTCAAATCTTAACCTGCCCCCTAACTACATGCTCTATTTTCTTTCATGAAATATTAATATGGCATGTAATACTTTATTACACATTCTTGTCTCTTGACTTTATAAAACTGGGTGTTACAACTTGGCTGAGGAGTTTTGCATCTTTTATAGTTATTGGTAGATGGATATATAATGGCTAGTAAATTAATATAATGGAAGTAGCTTTCTAACATTTAACATTAAGATTTCAAAAGCAACCCTCCCCTCCAAAATATTTTTTTCTGATTTTTGTTTTAATTGTTACTGAGAGAAATTACTTTATTTTGGATTCTCTGTGGTGTTAAAACAACATGAGATCCCAGGGTGAGCCTCTTCATGAAAACTAACAGCTTTTCTCCCTCTTCGGGATGTTGCTTGGGTTAGCTCTAGAACGGACACTGCTTGTGAGCTATAGATTCAAGATTAGCATTAGCAAAAACTGCCTTTCTTCCCATGGAGGTCATCCTTCCAAAAGTAGTAATTGAGGCTTTTTATAAGAAATGGCATCTGGATCTACTTCAAACCAAAAAAAGCAGTATCAGCTAGAAAAGTTACATATGGGTGAAATATGAACCTAGTTGTTGTCTATTAACTTAACTGAAGAGAAAAGAGTATAATTTTGCAAAATATCACAGCCTGGGAAACATGGGAAGAACGCTGGAAGCAAAGAATACAATACCTTGCCTAACGTTTCTTTTTTTTCATTCCACCTGTGAAAGAAAATAGTTTCACAACCCTTCTTGTTGGATAATACTCTTTCACGGTAGCAACTACAACACACTTACAAACATATTTTTGAATGTAGAACTCAGAGACAGCAGTTATTAAAACTGTGTTTCAGGTCCAAAATTGTACTACCAGAAAAATCCAAAACATTCTCAAAATACTTCCAATTTGACATTTGATTTAATAATGGGATTATAACTGATGTAATGAGGTTAGGCCACATGACCCAAAACTTAAGTACATTACTCTAGTTCTCAGTATTTATTGGTGTGAGTTTTATGTGTTTTTATGCCACATTGAAGGGCACTAACCTTCCGTGCTAAATTACAGTCTAGATCACCCTGACACAACTTTAATCATAATTAATCTTTATCTTAATCTTTAAAAATCTTACACAGACCATGCATTTTTTTGGAATTGTCAGGCCTGTTCTCATGCTTCTTACCCTGGACTTTTTAACTCAAGGCATTTTAACTCCTTGTTGACCTCACAAGAAGGATTACATATAAATTATTGTACAGGATCCCCAAATGCTGCTGCCCTGTATAACAAAGTTTATTAATAAAAATCAAGCTGTTAAATCCAAGTAAATGAAAAAACAGAATATTTATGAACAATACCAACAAAGTAACTGCTATATGTAGGATTAGGAATGAAACCATGTTATGCTCATTTATCAATTTTTATTACTACCATTTAGGAAAACAGAAAAAGCAAGAAAGAAAACTAAAGCAGTGATGGCAAAAGATTTAAGAAGCCAAGCAATGGGGAAGACTTCTTGGAATTCCCTGTGATGAGAAGAAAGTTGATGACATACCTTTGCCTGTGGCTCAGGGGCTTGCTTGGAACCAAGGGAGATTTGTGGCTTGGCTGCAGTTCGACAGGCTTGTTTGGGGAATAGGTGGTGTGAGCAGGAGGGAGCTCTTGCAAAAAGAGTGTTAAAGAATCATTCTGCTTGCTGCCTATTAACTACAGCATAAATAAGGCAGTTGGGCTGGCTGGCTTAGCTGAAAGTGAAGACAAAGTGACAGCAACCAGAGAGCTAATAAACATGACTGTATTGGAATTTAAAGGTATGGTGTAAGGAAGACAAAAGGCTGCTGGTGTTAAATAATTAAACTTGCAGAAACAAAGAAGACAATGCAAAAGTTGCGCTATTTATGTGGTACTTTAGTACTTTATTGTTGATAAAAAATGTTTTAAATAGAAAAGTTGTGACAGAATCACGCAGTCTTTCTGCCTGAACAATACAGAATATGGAGGCAGCCAGGTAAAACTTGGCAATGTGTACAGGAGTATTATTAATTGGAGGAAAGACAGACTCAAGAGAGATCATTACACAGAAGAGAAAAAACAGCTAGTTAAACAATAGTTTACTACACCTGAGTCAAGACTGGGTATGAGCAATAAGAAATAACATAAACATGCAGCAGTAAATGACCTGGAGAACAAAAAATGTGAGATTTTAAATTAGTATTGCAGACTGTAAAACTGGATGTTATATGGGCAGCACATTCATATGTGTATTATTTTAACCCCAGCTCTAACAAATGACTTAAGCAGAATACCACCTTCTACTTCCTTGGATAGTAGAACCTCTTACACAGCTTCAGTGATGCTTGTGTCAGGCTCAGGTTCTACACTCGGTGACTACAGTAGTTTAAGATACTTTTGCTTCCCTCAAGGTCTTCTGGCATACCTTCCTGCCCATTGCCTCACAGCATCCTATGTCCACAATTATAAAGACACAGTGGTTTGGGATGTCAGTCTTTCAAATGAATTCCAGAAGGGACCCAGATGAAAAATTATCAAACCTCTCCCTCTTCCCCTGTCCAAAAAAGTGGTTACTTTTCTCGAACAGATCAGTGCCCTGATTTTGTTAACAGAACATCATCATGCACAATTGTGCCAATGAAGCATGGGAAACACGTTAGTTCAGTTTCACACTTGTACTGCCTATGGCAGCATTTGTTGGACTTGATGAAATATATGACCTTTTGGAATGACTGACAGATGTGTTGATTATTGTAGCCTGGGAGACACTGATGGTTTTGCAGTTTGTGCTCTGGAGAGATCTTGTTTATGTTTTGTTTGCTGAGCCATAGAAAATTCACTTTTGGATGGTTAGACTGGAAACAGGAATGAGGAGGGAGTTTTTTTGAAATATAGTCTTCTTCCAGAGTAAGCTACAATTTTTTAAGAACTCTTCTGCATAAATTCAATTGCAGGGTGAAAACAGCACACAGCAACGTATACTCAGTGGAATTTCCTTTTCTTACAATAATAAGTAAATTGCGATATTGTGACTTATTCAAAGAAGTGATCTACTTATTGTGCAGTAATCTTTTTACTGAAGAAAGTAATATTTAAAGAAGATGGGGGATCTTTCAAGTGTTCTCTTCAGAGCAGATACCCAGGCCTAGTCATCTACCACAACTGTGTGTGAGTCATGCTGCTGCTCCTGCAGCGTCCTGCTGCTGGAGATTCAATTAGACACGACACATCTATCTTCTGAAATTCCATTTTGATATTCTTCTTTAAATGTCTCTCTATATTAAAGTTATTATTCCGCAGGTTTTCTCATGCTCATCACAGCAGCATTTAAAGTCTTAGAAAAGTGCACCTCAAAGTCTAAGCAATTAAAACAAAATTAATACAGTTGAGCTGAAGACATGGAACTTGCTTTTAGTTATGCAGAGACAGTGATGTATACGGCACCACTTAATGTTCCTCTGCACAAAAGCTAGGGCCAGTCTTAAGATTACATGTACCATGGGTCTTACTCTTGACTCTGACAAGATTCTGCAAGTTGTCATTGTATTGATCTTCTAATGTCCTTCTTGATGTTTACAGCATACAAGTGAATCTTCTAAAACAATATAAAAAACACGAATAAAAGTGGAATACCAGAGGCATGTGTCAATTAATACTCAGTTATTACAGTTGACAGAGTAAATCAATAGCTTTAATATGTAAAAACAAAGCAGTAGTATTGCACTGCATCACATGTAAAATAAATTTTACTTTAATGTGAGACAGTAACAAGACATAAAGATACAGTACATTTTTTCTTCACAAACCCATGTTCACGTCCATAGGGACCCTCTATATTAGTCAGTTGATGCTTAAAATTTAAGCCATATATGTATATAGTAGTTTGATGTTGTATTTTTATAGTTAGTTTTACACTCTGCTCAATAAAATAAATGACATACATCAAGTTACATAGCCGCTACTGGCAATTCAGGAACAATTTTGTGACAAAATGCATCACTCAGTCTATCCATCTATCTGATACCCACTGCAATAACATCCATCAAAATATTACTGACAAATCTGTTTCAGCGCTGAAGGAGCAGAATTACTCTCTCTCCTATGGAAACCCTTACTGGGAAATTCTTTTGTCTATGCTCTGCATCAAAGCAACAATCAGGAAATTCCATTATGTGGGTATAGATCGTTACTATGTATACTGTATTCTACTGTACATAGCAATGTTCCTGTTCAAGATCTGGCAAGATTGGAGGTTGTAACCTCTTTTTGAATGTTTAAGTAAAAGGTCTTTTAAGAAAACATGTGGTTTTGTTATTACTATGGCTCACTTGCATCGCTACTTTACTGATTAACCAATAATCTTTTATTTCTGGCTCAGACTTTTACATGTCAAGTGACTTAGGCTTTTTAGATTTAGGATACAAAAATATTGATATGGAAACCTGCAGTGTCTGGAAGCTGTTTGCCTGTGACTTAAGTGAAGGAAGTGATAAGGTCATCCCCTCAGGTTAAACAACTCAACTTGACCATGAGCAGTGCTGGGTGAAACAAAATGAAGCTATCAGTAACGCCTACTGCATAAAAACCATAGTGCAAGTACAATGACTGAGATTTAAATAGTATTGGAGGGGATGGGGGGAGCAATTCTGTATCTCCATTCCTTTTACCCTATGTCTGAATAAACTCAACAGACGTTAACCATACAGACCTGGATTCTCATGCAACCGGATCCCGCTGCCATCTCAGGTGCCCTCAGGCACATCCTGGCCAGGTGCCCAGCCTACGGCACACACCTTCCCATCGGTGACAGCATTCTGCAGGGGAACGGAGTGATCACTGACTTGACCCCATCACCTAGCAACTTGTGGTAGCCAAGGTTAGTTGCTAAAGCAAGAAAGAAGAACAGCTGCTTGATGTGAAGCTTATGTTACCGACTTTTAAAATACCTTTTTCGTGCAATGGGCTTGAGAGCAAACTGCTAATGGAGGGTGTAGATTATCACACATGAATTCAGCAAATTTGAAAGCACGAGTGTGGCCAAATCTTCAGGAAATGCTTTCTAACCTGCTCTGTGGAGAACTGTTGAGTCTGCTAGTCCCGACTCCCATTTCTAACTGTTCTGCACCAAAAGCGGCTCAAGTGCGACGAGAGCCGCCCGTGACGGCGCCTGGCAAAGGGGCAGCACCGACTGTGAAGGGCAAGAGAGCGGGAAAACACCACCACCGCTGGAAAGCGGGCACGGGAAGCCCGGCGCTGCTCCCGCCCGCGGGACGCGACCCTTCCCCACCGTGTCCCGCAAAAGGCCGAGGCGGCGGGACATGAAAAAGGTATCCCCCCCCCCACCCCGCGACGGCCAGGCACAACCACAGCGCCCGGAGCTGGGAGCCCGCTCCCCCACAACGTAACGGCTTTTCCCGCCCCGCCCTCACGTGACGGCCGCGCGGACCCCGGCCACACTGGGCCAGCCCCGCCCCGGGGATACAAACGCCCGTCCACGCACCAGCCAATCGGGCTCGCGGGCTCGCTGCTCCCTGGCCTCCTATTGGTCCGGAGCACGGGACGGCGCGCGCGCCCGCCACCGCACTACAAGCGGCGGCACCTTCACCATCCCCCGCCCTCCTCCGCCGGAGCGGGCGCGCGCCCGCCCGCCGCAGTTCTGCAGTCCGCCGCCGCGCCGGGGCTCGCGCACGCTCCAACCGCCGCAGTAGCCGGGTCTCGCGGGGCGGG
>JANZLQ010000029.1:6254630-6266399 GCA_026212715.1 Elanus axillaris | reverse complement strand
GGGGGGAGGGGGGGGAACTCAAAATGTCCTTTCCAGGCGGGTGGCTGCCGGAGGAGACGGCGGGAGAGTGGGTGGGTAAAGGTCCCCCGGGGAACTGTAAAGAAGAAAATCTCTCCTCTGCGCCAGCACGAAGCCTGGGAGGCTCAGACACGGTGGAACAGCCCCAAAAAATAGGGTGCAAAAACGCAGCGGGCTCTGGAGCCTTGGGAAAACGGGGAACCCTGTCGCCCCCTCCCCAAGCCCAAGCCCACTGCGGGGAGGGGACCCCCCCGGGAGGGGACACCCCCCCCCCCCCCGGCACCCCAGAGCATCCCCGGCCGCTCTGCAGCCCCAGCCCGGCCGGGTGCGGGGCTTCTCCCGCCGCCCCCCCCGCCGGTTCCCCCTTCTCCTTCCACTAAATCTGCATTATTATTAGATTTATTTTATCCTAGCAAAAACAAACGTCTCCCTCCCTTCCCACCACACACCGGGGGGGTAAGGGGTGGCAGGCCCAGATAACAAAGCAGCTGGTGTGGAACGAAGTTGTAAGGAAATAATTGATATGTAATAAGGCTGAGTGAATCTATCCCAAAGAAAATATTGCGTAAGCGGTTATGATTAAACATGCCCGGGCGAAAGGCGCTCTCATAAAGGAGTAATGGAGCTAAGGAAACAAATGATCATTGGGAATGTTAAACACAGAGGGGCATTTCATCACACAAACATAAATTCAGCTTGAAAGAGACTTGGGGGGGGGGAGAAAAAAAAAAAGAAAAGAAAAAAGCCCCCCTCTCCACCCCCCGTTACCCTCAGGTTGTGCGACGGCCGCCGTTTGAAGCTGCGGGCAGTGCGGGGGGGGGGGGGCGGCAGGAGCCCCCGCTGCCGAGGGAGGAGGGTCGGGGCGGCGGTAACGTGTGTTAATCTGGCATCTTTGTTCTGTTGGTTTCAAATGCTCTAGAAGATTCATCAGCCGTCGCGAGGTAGGTGAATGCTGTTCTTGCTTCCCAGGCCGGAAAAGTGAGGCAAAAAAGCAGCTCACCGTTGCATCGTGTTACAAATTAACGGTAGAAACCGGGAAAGACCTGCAAAACTGCTTCCTGGAGTCACTTGAATGTGTTCGATTTTTACATCCTTAGTAACTTCATTAATAATAAAGCACACGTGAACAGAAATTAAGAACCAGTTGGGATATTTGTTGTTTACTTCTGTCGGTGGGATCTCTCTGTACAGGTTTTACAGTTCCACTTCTGGAAGAACCGCTTCAGAGGGGAGACGAACACTTTCTTTAAGAAAAGTTGTGTAAAATAACTGTGGGAGTCTGGGTCAGACAAAAAAATGTGGTGTTTTCCTTAGTTTGCTCTTCTGCTGTTTCTGGGAGACCATCAGGTTTTCTCTCTCTGGATGATCCTTCCAGAGCTGGTTAGCCTTACTCCTGAGCTAAGGCAAGTGGTATTTTGCACCGTGCTCTGTGGTGTTTCACTGTGTTGGGTGTCTGTTGGTTGGGCAGTGTTTTCCTTTTTTTTTTTTTTTTTTCCCCAGGGAACATTGATGCTTGCTTCTGCACTTCTCCATGCTTATCAGATGCTGCCTAAATACCTGTAGAAGTGTCTCACTCTTTGTCCTCACTGCTTAAAACTCCCTCTGCAGCCGTTACTGTAAAATGTCCACATTGATTTGACCACTGATTCTGCAGGAATTGTTTCCTGTTGACTGGTGTCTTTACGTTGTTTGGCTTCCTCTTGCTTACAATCTTCTCTTTAGTTTCTAAACCCTTTCAAGGTGCAGTGACTTCTCCCATACTCATAGCACTTCATACAATGTTGACATGCCTGTCAATTATTATTACAGTTCAAACAGATATAAAAACAATACTAGAGAATATATCATGGGTTGGAGTTCTTGAGCTTTTTGTCTGTTAGTGTTTCCCCACTGAAAGGGATGTAATTTAGTCTTGTAAGTGAGAGAATGATGCTGCTTGGGTCCATTTAGACATATTAGTTCTATGAGACACTAGTGCAATATCAGAGTAGACTTTAATTGCCGGCAGTTGGTGTATGATTTAGAAAACGAAGTGCAGTTTCTGCATCTTTGTAAGTGAAACTATTAACATCTTATGTAATGTATGCAGCTGGAGTTTTACTTCATTATTTAAATTTTTCTTCTTCAGTGGGTATCTTCTTAGAGGTACGTCCTCTTCTTATGAAACAAGGCTTATGCGGTACCTTGTTCAGAATCAGAGCCTCAGTGATGAGACTTTTCTTTCCTGACTTCATTTTGCTGCTCAACTCTTGGGGTTTACATGTCTGTTCAGTTTCCTTTGTACCAGGAGTGAAATGAAATCAACAGTATGCACCAAAAGTATTCTTGAGGTAGGTTATTTTAGCTCTGATCAACCTTAAGGGGAAAAAATAGAACTCAAACTGGTCTGTGGCTATCTCGTATTGTATACTGCAGTTAGCCCTTTGAAGCCATGGTTTAACAATACAAAAATCTTAAGTAGTTACAGAAGTTTGTGAGATTACTCTCTTTCCAGCTACTGTTCAGTGTTGTGCTGCCCTAACTGTATGCAGTTGTGTTGTGAACTCATCCAGTTTAAACAAATCAAAACCCTACGATATTGGAGTTATTCTTTGTCTGCAGCGCTTCTTGGATCCAGTTTGAAATGCTGCTGTGCTGTGCTGATCTTACTGGGGGACGGAATATAGCAAATGGTGAAGGAAAGGGCAATAGGAAAGTTTCACACTGGTAATCTAAGCCTATCAACTTGCAATGTGGTGCTGATTTGCCAGGAATTTGCTCCTGGAAATATTACTATGTAGAATGGAGAGAAAGAAGGTTAAATATTATCTTAAAACCAACAGGCACTCTGACAGTATTCTTGGGGAATATGTAAGAATGGAAGATTTAAAAAAAAAAATCCAATAGCACTTTACCCCCCAAGTTTATAGGCAGATGATTAATCTAATATTCCTATGCTGTATGCTCATGCCATTTGCATATTGCAATAGAATAGAATATTTCAGTGTGCTTGCTCCTTTCCCCTGAGTGTAATGAAATAGGTGTGTGTGTGTGTGGCGAGGAGGAGGGCTTAAGATTGCTTATGGAAGTTGAGCTGCCTTACCTGTTAGCAGCTTTTCATGAGATATATTCTGCAGTTAAGTCATAAATGGTTGGGATATATTGTAATTTATGTGTATAGATAAGTTTTAGTGAAGATATTTTGCTTCATCAGAACACTTTCTCCCTCAACAAGCTACAAGACACTGTTGCAGGGAGGAGGAAGGTTCCAGTTGTGTTGTAGGGAACTGGAGCTGCTCCCTGGCTGGTTTCTCTTCCTGATGGTCAGAGGAACTGAAAAGAGAGGCAGAAGTTTGACTCCCAAGTGTTTCATGGACCAGCAGTGTACTGGAAGGTGGAAGGGGAAAAAGTAAGTGGGTTATGTAGCAGAACGGCTTCCTGAGGTCTCAAAGCTGAGTGAAAATTTGAATTCTCTGGGCTAATAGAGTGGAATTCCCTCCTAGCAAGCAGTTCGTGGCTTATCAAAGGGAGGAGATTTCTGCACAAGTAAGCCCTTAGCACTGGGAGAATTCTCAAAGAGGTCATTATCACATTCCCTCTGTCCTTCACGCTAATTGGAAAATAGGTACTGCATTTTTTTTAGCAAAATTGCAGATTTTGTGACAAATGCTGTTTGGGTCAATTTGGAGTACTGACAATTTTTTTAGAGGGTAAAATCTTAATTATTTTAAGGTCTTTAATATTTCTATCTAATATTTATATGTTTTTATTTGCACAGTAATTAGTTGTATATCGCTTTTTTTGGTAGAGGCATTGCAGAATGTTAGTTCTTTGGGAAATAGAAACTTTTGTTATCCCATGTATTTCAGAATATGAGGAGAGGAAAAGCTTTTAAATTTCAGGTGTTCAGGCACTGGTCTGTGTTTTGACACCAAGACCTATAATATTCCATATAATATAAAATAAATAAAAAAATAAAAATATTATAAAATAAATAAAATTATAAAATAAATAAAATAAATAAATTCCATATAATATAAAAAATACAGGGTTTGTATGGCTGAGAAGAATTCATATGCTACATTGGGGTTGTTCACATGCCTCCTTTCCCCTCTTCTGCAAAAACGAAAGGTGGGATGAGGTAGAGATGGCTGCAACCTTACCTCAGCACCATGGTGATCTTTTGATAGTCAGAGGAGCTCAAACACAGAAGCAGATTGATTTCTAACTGCTGATTAGAGAAGACAACTATTTTTCTGGCTTTAATTTTCCCTGTTAATTGAGTGCATGTTTTGAAGTAAAACCCAGAGGGATAGGATGGCAAGGTAAAATGGTAGAAAACATTTTAAATGTTTAAAATCTGAAAATCTAATTTAAATGTTCAAATGATACTTCTGTGTGATAGTCTCAAGTATTTGATGGACGCTGATGACAGGCTACTTCTCCAGAAAGACCACTTTTCTGACAAGTACTTCATCTGGTGCTCCTTTTCTTGTACATGAAATGAAAAGATACAGACTGAAGTTGCTGGTTTTGCAATGAAGATTGCCTGTGAGTCTGAAACTTCACTGGAAGTTACAAATATCCATGTATACTGCAGTTAGAGACTGAAGAAGCTAGCTGAGAGCAGGGATCTTTGGCATCAATACATTAGTTTAACAGTAAAATAAAAGGGACTTGGGTAGTTGATGTCTGATGCTGACAGCTATTCAGAACATGTATTTAGGTTCAAGTTTACATCATGGAAAGGATCCAAAGATGTGGAGAATAAGACAAAGTAGCAAGGCATTGGTGACGAAGAGAGAGCATGTGCTGATCTTATTTCACTGCTAAGCCAATCTGAGTATTGCCAGAGAATTTTTTAATTGGTTTTTCCAATTTTCTATAGGCGTCATAACTGAAATCACATTGGACAACGTAACTGATCTCAGAAAATGATCTTTTACTCATCTCTGAGTTATTCCTTTCTGTCTGTCTCCAGCAGAGAAGCTTTACCAGATTGGTTGGAAGGGTCCTTTGGAGCTCTCCATGTCATAGTCAATTGCAGTCTGACTTGGCCAGCTTGGACATGATGACCTTTGTATTTCTCATAAGAACTGGTTATGGAACAGTGCAGTGATCAGGGAAGATGCAGTCTGTCTTTGACATCAGTAACTAGAAATCCTGAATGGTGGAATGAGATTGAGGAGGAAAAAACAGCTACTGTTTTTTCTCTTCTGGTCTTCTGCTTCTCTTATTATTATTAAGACTTTACTACTCTGGCAATCCTAACCAAAGAGCAGCTGTGGAGGCTAGGTGGAAGTCAGAAGCATCTCCATTGCTTTTAGCTCACAATTTGGTATCAATCTATTTCCTATTCTGTGATTAGGAAGTAATTTTCCTAATAGGGAAGGATGACATCACTGCTTTTTGAACTTGTGCACAAATGGAGGAAAGAGCTGAAAATGCTATCAGCAAGCTAAATGGTTGCCAGTGCTTCCAGGTGCTGAGCCCATTAGATATGGACTCAGCTGTTGTGCTAATATTCTTTGTTCCTGGCATCTGTGGCAGTTGTGGTATTTCTAAAGACTTGCTGTTTGATCATAGAATAATTTAGATTGGCAGGGACCTCTGGAAGTCATCTGATCCAACCTCCTGCTGAAAGCAGATCCTGCTAGATCAGATTGCTCAGGGCCATGTCCAGTTGAGTTTTGAATAACTCCAGGGATGGAGATTCTGCAGTCTCTCTGGGAAACCTGTTCCAGTGTTTGACAACTGTGAGAAAATTGTAGTATGTAATTGTAATTTCCCATCTTGCACCTTGTGTTCATTGCCTTGTGTCTTTTCTCTGTGTACCTCCAAGTGTTCAATTTAATCTTCTCTATACACTTCTACTACATAGCTGAAGGCAGCAAAAAAATTCATCCTCCCCTTAGCCATTTCTGTGTAAGACTGAACAACGCATTTTTTTCAGTTTCTACTCATACATCATATGCTCTATCTTGGAAGGTTTCCTCTGGGTTTACTCTGGTATGTTAATACCTGTCTCGTACTGGGATCCCCAAACTGGACACAGCACCCCCAATATGGTTTCACAAGTTGCTGAATAGAGAATAGCTGCTCCTATCCATCTGCTGGTTATGCTGTTACTAATACAAGGCAGCATACCGTTGACTTGTGTTTACCATAACAATACACAGATGGTAATACTTTGTCTGAGGGTTTTGTAATAGAGCCTGTATGTTCAAGGCAGTAGGTTCAGTGCAACTCAAGGGCTGCACTGAAATAAAATAATAAAGATAGCCTTTTTAAAACAAAACAAATCCTTTGTTACTCTCTTCCTTTGATGCTGTATTGAAGTATCATCTGGTAAAAGGCTGATGGGTTTTGCAGGATGTGGTAGGGAGGGGTTCACTGACTTTTTTGCTGCTATTGCCTTCTTTTACTCCTTTCTAGGGAATTGTTCTCATGGATCTCTTACAAGTTTCTTGACTTTGTCCCTTTGTTTTATAATTTCTGCAGGGAAATGTCTGTACAACAGACCTGGTTGTTGTTTGGGAGCTATTTTCAGCTGTGTTCCTTTATTAAAGTTCACTTGTTATTAAAGGCTTCATTTGGAGGCAGGAGTAATTTCATTAGCTGTGGTGGTCTTTTTCTTGCTTGCATTGCAGTTTTTCACTTCAGTTCCACAAATTACAACCAAACCCTTTAACAGGAAAACTACATTAAACTTTCTGATGAATAGGATCATCCCTTTTTTCCTTGTGCAAAGAGGAGTATGAGGCTTACACATTCTTCTGCTTGATCAGTGATTTCCAGTGATCAAAAGTTCCTTGGCATTCTAATGGCTGGAGCTCATTATGAACTCAGGTGGTTTCATGGGTAAGTTTTCTGCCTTAGTCTGGGAGGTGCAAAGATTTTTCCATTATGTTGGCCCAGCACAGTCATTCCTAGCACCTGATGCTGAATAAATTATTGCAGTTCAGTCATTCATGACTGTCTTTTACCAACAGACAGGCTTTGACTAAACTTGCATATTTCTTTCTGAATCAGTGGTTTTGCATCTTTATCTGATAGTTTTCCTAAAGCCCTTAGGTATACTTCGTTATTAGTTGGGGAACTTGCCTGCATAAGATTCCATGGAGTATTCATTTTGTGGTGTTGCTCTTAGTCAGAAAAGGGAAAAAAAATACAGGCACTTACGGTATGCAGCTAACTTCACAAGGACAAAGTAATTATGAGACCTCATGTGAAATGAGTTTTCACTTAAGCCAGCTGGTTATTTGAATGTGGCCTTCTCGTATGTTGAGGAGGAGAAACTGTATGCCCTGGAAACATTTATTTGAACTACAGTGCTTTACTGACATGGCCAAAGCTTTAACTATTTCCACATCTGTCTCTGGTGAAAGGTAGCTTATCTACTGGCTTTTTGTTAATAAGACTGTTTCTGCAAGTGACTATATCTGCTTGCTTTTCTACAGCACTTAGTTTGTTTTGGGCCATCTTTGGTATTCAAATTATGCAAAGGTATTATGGGGCGCAGCATGCGATGATTGTGCATCATGTGGGATCCAGTGCTAGATTCTTGTGAATGCAGTGAAGAGATTGGTTTCAGGACTTTCAGGTACAAAAGATGCTTTTTTTTCAAGGTATCCCCGATGGTCAGTTCATTTTCTTAAATTTGCAGTTGTCCTTCTTTAACTTCACTTTGTGGAACGTGTATTCTTTTTTTATTTAATTTATGATAGTACTTGGAATATTTGATTTACAGGTACTACAGTTTTCTATTTTTCTCCGTAAATCAACTCATTAAAACAAAATTCTGGAAGAAATGGCAAGGTTTAGTCTTAAAATACCACTGTAAAACCATTTAATTGTTCATGTCCAAAGTTGGCCTGCCTAGAACAATCTTCAATGAACAAATGTCTTAAATTTAATTATGTATTTTAAAGTTGGGAGTTGAAACTTTGCTAAAATAGTAGAAATTCAAGGAAAAATATTTGCTTTCCTGATTGAATCTGCCTTGTGTGGATGGAAAAACCAAACCAAGTAAGTTGTATTGGTGGCAGTTGCAGCAGTGCAGATTTTTAAATTTCTGTAGGATACTGTTTCAGAATTAGCTATGGAACTATTTCTGACTAGCTAAGTAATCAACTAGTAGCCTGAGATCGGAGTATTGAATAGTATCAAATGTGTTCGAAATTGTATTGAATGTTATATCATTTATCATGCTTAAAAATATTTCTAGAGAAAGAAATTTTGATGTTTTTTTTCTTCACCCATAAATGGAGACTTGATCAATGAATTTTCCTCTTTTACTGGCTCCAGTAAACAGTGAACTGACATTTATTCAGTTTCTCAGACTTGCAGTCAGAGGACTCATCCATTTGGCATGTCCTTTGTGGTCATGAGTATACAGTTTGTCTGGAGTATTGAAAAAACACCACCACTAAAAACAATTTTGAATCCTGTCTGTTGTAGCTGATACAGGTTCATCCATCTGCACCATATGAATTATCCCTATTATCCTCCAGAAACATCAGTAGTTTTTGATACTTTCAGCAGATTGAGGTGATCTGTACCTTTCTAATATATTTTTCTTACAAAAAGATACACATACGCAGACTCAAATGCAGTCTCACCACCCCTATGAAATGATTTATTGTTAAATGACAAGTAGTGCAAAACTGATATTAAATATGCAACGACAAATCAAGTAAAAAATAACATTTCAAGGAATAAAATTTTTTGCTTTTTTTTTCTGATTGTTGCATATGTTTTAAAAACAACTTCTGATTAACAACCAATGTGTAAAAATAAATAAAATCCTATGGAAGTTGAATTCTTACTATAGGATTTAGCTATGTTCACTGTAAATTGGAACCAATTTACAGCAGCCTTACATTACTTTGGGTATCATCTTTCACTGCAAAATTGCTTAATGAATCTGTTTTACAAACTAAAGTCCTATCCTGTAGTTTTGGAAAATATTCCTACCTCCTAGACTCGTGACTGTGATGTTTTAGAAGCAATCTTCAGCTGAGGTCTACTTACTGTATATTTAGATTAGTTTGTAGAATTTAATCTTTTAACACTTTTGTGTTAATTTGCTATGCATGAACTCTGCCAATAGTGTATTTATAACGCTAGTATTGCTGAGAATAATACCATATAACCTTGAGATGTGAAGAGATCCATGTGGGACTTGTTCTAGAAATGTCCTCATGAGATGATTCCCCATTTACAATTACTAGTGGAGAACTTTCTGTTAACCCATTCGAATCCATGCCAGTTTTTATGCAATGCATGGAATGTGCTTTTCAGAAGTCCTGTGAAAACATGTATTGACTACCAGACAAGTAACTTTAGGGGCAATGCTCATTTGGCAAGACCGATTTTCTGTAAAGCTGTGTTTATTGCAGTTGAATTTTGCAGCATCCCTGGATTCTCTATGAAGTATCTCCTATCTGAGCTTTTCAGGTTTTTTTTGTTCTAGAAGATCAGTGTATAATGTTGCTACAGCTGCTCTGATGATCATCTCACTTTTTAAGTATGGGAGGTGTTAACTTTTTTTGCTAATTGCTTCGAAAGCTTTCTTGAAATAAGGCTTTTTTTCTTGTGTGTTTTTGGGTTTGGGAGGGGTTTTTGTTTTGTTTTGGGGTTTTTTTTGTACAATAAAAGCTGCATTTTATATGAAATGTTATCTCCAAGTCTGTTCATCTTTTTTTCTTTGGCATTTAAGAAATTATAGTTTGTAATCTAATTAATGCTTTTTTTACTATCTTGCTAAAATAATGACGGTTCTCTCCTCCTACTGTTCTTCAGAATGTTAGTCATTGATCCGGTCTTAATATCAGTTGTCTTGTATACTATGTTGATTGCTTCTAAGTGCATGGTACGTTGTTTTGAGTTTGGTTTGGTATATGGGTACAGCATGATAAATCACTAAGTTTCTATATTATACAGTTTTGTGCTTTTTCTGTGAAGCTAAGGGATGATAAACTATAACAGTGTTGTGAGAAGTGCTTTAATTTTTGGTGTACTGCTTGGAAGGAGCTTGATTCCCCAGTGGAGAGTGATCCATGAATGAGACCTTTTTTTCTTTAAAAAAAGGTGTAAATGGTCCTTGGATGAATATTTAAACAGGAAGCTACCTGATGTAAAACATTGAGCCATTTTAACAGGTATTTTTATATTAATGCATTCCCCTTGCCCCCAACTGTCTTTTCTTCAGTATAACACATAAAACTATTAATAGCTAGTGAGCTATAAATACTGGAGACAAAAAATGATCCATATGATATTTTTAATATCTCCTCTGAAATACATGATGATCCCTTTAATGTGCTGATGTGCTTTATCAGAATGAGTTTTAAATAATGCCCTAAAACCAGGACTTCCGATGACTGACATGTGGCTGTGTGTCCATGATTGCTGATATAGGTCTGGATCAGTTGCTAGGGAAAATTTCATCTGAATTTGATACAAGCTTATGCTCACACTGTAGCTGCTTTAGGTGGAACATTAAGTGTGGTATTTATTCCAAGGTGCCTTATATGGGTGTGTTGTTTTATATCCTGCACTGCACTTCCCATTTGCTTGCCGTGTAAATTATGTGACAGCCTGGATTCTATGTTTCTTGAATCAGAAGTGCTGTTTCTTACTTACTATGGACCATGTACAGTGAAATCAGGAGAATATGAATAAAACTAGTTCTAAGTGGTTACACTGTTAGATGTTTAATTTGGTTAAATGTGAAATTTTGCCTGGTTTGTGCATTGCCTTGCACTATGACAGGAGTGATGGTTGGTACAAATGCAGAAAGACAATAGTGGAAGAAAATCACAGAATAGTTGAGATTAGATGGGACCTCTGGAGGTCATCTGGTCTAAACCCTGGGCTTAAGCAGTGCCACCTGAGCCAGTTGCCCAAGACTGTGTGTGGGTGGCTTCAGAGTATCTCTGAGGATAGAGACTCTACAACCTCCATGGGCAGCCTGTGTCAGTGCTCGGTCACCCTGACAGTAAAAAAGTGTTTCCTGATGTTCAAAGGTAACCTCCTGTGTTTTCAGTTTGTGCCTATTGCCTCTGGTCCTGTCACTGGGCACAACTGAAAAGAGCCTGGCTCTGTCTTCTTTGCATCCTCCCTTTATATACATTATATACATAAACATCCACCCTTTATATACATTGATATGATTCACCCTGAGCCTTCTCTTCTCAAGGCTGAACAGTCCCAGCTTTCTCAGCCTTTCCTCATAGGAGAGATGCTCCAGTCCCTTTTCTTAATGGCCTTTTGTTGGATTCTCTCCAGTATGTCCATGTCTCTCGTAGTGTTGAGCCCAGAACTGGACACAGTGCTCCAGGTGTGGCTTCATCACTGCTGAGTGAGGACTGGGAAGGATCACCTTGACCTGTTGGGAGCATTCTTTCTAATGCAGCCCAGGATGCCATTGGCCTTCTTTGCAGCAGTGGCACATTGCTGGCTTGTGTTCAACTTGATTGGACCAGGCCCTCTAAGGCCTTTTCTGCCAAGCTGCTTTCCAGCTGGGTGGCCCTCAGCATATGTTGGTGCCTGGTGGTGTTCGTCCCCAGGTGTGGGACTTTGCTGTCCTCCTTGTTGAACTTTATGACATCGTTTTGGCCCATTTTTCCAGCCTGTCAAGGTCCCCCTGAATGGCAGCATGACCCTCTGGTGTATCAGCTACTTATCCCACTTTTGTGTCATCAGCAAACTTGCTGAGGGTACACTCTGCCCCATCATCCAGATTATTAATGAAGATGTTAAACAGGG
>JANZLQ010000029.1:6203612-6238253 GCA_026212715.1 Elanus axillaris | reverse complement strand
GAGGAGGGTAGCTTTTGACCAGGAGCTGTGTTTTCACATTATAAGGACATTATAATGAGCAAAGTTCACTTGAGGTTTAAGATTTCTTTGTCAAAGTTGGAAACAGCGGCTGGAGTCAATCTTCTTAATGGCAGCTCTGCAGTCTTTATTGTTCCAGTTCGGTAAGATTAACAGGGAGTGGTACGGGACCGTTTGTTCTACTGTTATCAACGGAGAGTGGTACAGAACTGTTCATACCATGCAGTACCCTCCCTTCTTCAGAGTGTTACATGCCACATCTTTTCTCAGGCAGGTCATTGTGGCCTCTTGTTAAGATGTTAGTCTCGTATTGTCCCAAGTCCCTGATGTCGATGTTGAGACAATACTGTTCTTCAGACCAACTCTTACACTTAGTAGCAATCTTTTCTGGCTACATAAGCCTTTGTGGTGGTGTTAACAAGGATAAGCAGTTGACCTGCAGCAAAATACCACAGGAAAAATGTCTTAATTATCTCATAAATGTACAATTTATTTCTGTTTTGTACTGCTTTTTAAACAGATTTTCTTACTGCTAGACCATTTTGTATTTATTCAGTCTCTATTGACATTTGATGAATGTAGTGGGTCCTGCTGTTTTGTTACCTCCTTTCCTTCTGCCATTTTATGTTAATGATATTTCACTTGGGTTTTAATAATCTGCGTTCTTGTGGCACTCTCCCAATCACTTCAGATAAAGCTGTAGCTTATTGCTTGCTACATCTATGTATTTGCCATCCTGAAATTTTGTGAAGTTCATCAACCTGACAATCTAGTCAACCTGACGGATCAAAAGCAATGCACTGAAACCATAACTCTGTGTTTGGACTTCAGGTTGTCAGCCACTTAGCAGTCAAACCTTTAAAGATTTGATGTGTATTTAAAAATATATAAACAAACACATAAAACTATATAAGAGATTTCCTCTATTTTTATATGTATTTATAAAATACATACTTTAGGTATTTATATATACATACATGGAATTTATAAAATGTCTAAATACAGATAAATATTTACAAAATATATTTATGAAATAGATACATATTTATAAAATATAAAAATAAATATATATTTATGTATATATACAAAAAAGTGCACATGTGCCACACACACATAAATACATATGAATAAAAACCTCAAACTGTTCCATTAACTGTCATACCCCAGTTGTTTTTATTTTCGGTTGGTTTTAGGTTGTTGTTGGGTTTTGTTGGTTGGTTTTGGGGTTGGTGGTATTTGGGTTTGGGGGGTTTTTAGAACATGTTATTTCTGTTAAATGTTGAAAGGCATATATAGTAACAACCTTCCCCCAAAACTGCTAAGATTTGGTTGAATCCTGTGTTTCCACAGAGATCAGAAATTACATGACTATGTATGTCTTTTTCTTTCCCCTTGCATTCTGGAGTTATTTGTCCTTCAGTGTGGCAACTGTGTCCTAAGCAATGGTAAATCTTTTAAGTAGATAGTCCTAACTCCTTGAAGGTTCCAGATTTGGAAGTATCTCCTGGGAAACATGTTTGATTACTTTTATTTGGTGAAATTGTGTGCTGTTTCTGAAAGAGGAACACACTTCACTGTAGCAGCTTCTGGGTTAAGGATGCAAGTCAATATTGATGGAAGTAAATATGGATACTTAAATATTATCTTTTTTTTCTAGATTGACAGTGTTCTGAGAACTGGAAATCGCATTGCCTGGGCCTTAGTGTGTTAGTTATATAGCTATAGTGGCTGTTCGTGTTGGCCAGCTGCTTATTACTTGATAATATGTGTTAGTAATCACTGTATGCTTACTGACAAAAAT
Organism: Elanus axillaris; assembly: GCA_026212715.1. Lineage (NCBI taxonomy): Eukaryota > Metazoa > Chordata > Aves > Accipitriformes > Accipitridae > Elanus > Elanus axillaris. The sequence continues at coordinate 6,236,434 of JANZLQ010000029.1, read as the reverse complement.
CCTATAGACCCTTTTGATTCAAAAGTTTAGCTTCTAAAAACTGGAAATTTTTTTTTAATAAGTATGTATTTCACTGTGGTTGAATATGTACTGTTAAACTGTTCCTCTCAAGTTTTAACAGTTCTGTAGAATATCGTTATGAATTAGAATTACTGAATTGATGCATTACTGATGTGTAATTTTTTCAGTTGATTAAAGAGAGGGTTTTTTTTCAGTTGAATAGTGTCAAAATACATTAGTTTGAGGGCTTCACTTAACACTTCAGCTATGGGTCTAAATTAGCCATCTGAAATATGTGATAGACTTACCACCACTTTCATGTAGTGATACTAATTAGAGCTACAGTTTAAGAGCTCCTTTTATGCAAATCAGACACTACTGCAAACATTTTGTTTAACTTACATGTATGTTACTTAATGCCACCGATCTCTGAACCAGTTTCCCTTAGTGAATACATTCAGCATCTGTTCATGTCCTTAGTTTGGGGTTCTTGTTTTTTTTGAAAGTTACTGTTCAAAGAGAGGGCTACCTATCTAAGTTCAGCTAATAATACAGAATTTGTCTTTTATTTTCAGTCTTCCATACAATGAGTTCTTTGGTGGTGTAAGTGGCCTGACAGTGGAACAATTCAAGAAGATCAATGGGTTTCCAAATGCCTTTTGGGGGTGGGGTGGAGAAGATGATGATCTTTGGAACAGGTGAGTGTTCAGTGCTTATGTCTTTCTCATTGTTCTGTGGCATTCACTCTTTAAGAGTAATTAGGTGTTTTTTTTCTGTCAGTTGCTACCTTTTTGAAATGTGTTTTAAATGAAAAAATTTTAACATTTCTAAAGAGCCTACCTTTTGAAGGGATAAGTACGATGTTCTTTTTTCTTGGCCTGGGGACAGTTAACAGGTTTTTGAGAGATAGGTCTTGTAACAAATAATGAATATAACAACAGATAACAATATTAAGCATATTTAGTCTCATTCCTTCTAGTCTTCTCTGTGTTTCTTTTTTATTTTAATTTAATCTTTTTTGCTTCTAGCATTATGGAATACCATCCCACAAGCATGAGTTTAAGTATCTTTCATATCTTACAAGCAGTGTTTGAGAGGTTAATTTGTGACTATATTGACAGTAAACAACTGTAAAATGTTCCAGTTGAGCTGTTGAAACTGTTGAAGTGTCTGCATGTGTTTATATATAAAAAGATATATTTTAAAGGAAAAGTTTGTATGTTTTTATTCATTTTCCTTAGTATTTTCATATTTTTATGCTGTTGTGCTTTAAGAAAAAAACAGGAAATACTACATATAAAATTATTATTATTTCACACTTTACTGGTTTTTGCAAGCTTTTTTTAGTTGTGTTACGAGTGTTTTGGTTCTTTTAAGGGAGAGAATGTCAGTGACTGTAAAGACTTAGCTTTAAAAGATTTGATGCCTGTTTTCCACTTGTACTGTAACTTGTAAAAAACATCTTTTTTAATACTCTCCATACAAATGTTTGTGTTACACTGCAGGGTTCACTATGCTGGATACAATGTAACAAGACCAGAGGGAGATTTAGGGAAGTACAAATCCATTCCTCATCATCACAGAGGTGAAGTCCAGTTTTTAGGACGGTAAGAAAGATGGAGAACTGTTCAAATATTAGAGCTAAAGAAGTAAAATTTTTTCTTACACACATACAAATAAGCGGTCAGTGCTTATCAGTGTTATTCCCTCTTTAGTGCTAAACTTCATGTTTTCACATAATTCTTATTTAACCATGAGAGAGGCCGAGTTTGTGTGTCAGAAGATATTATCGTCATAATCTTTGATGCAGAATGTTATTGTTCCTTAATAGTTCGGGCAGTAGAGCTGGCAGGGCTCCATTAGTTGGTTAATTTGGATATTCTGCAAAAGGGAGCAGTACAGCTAGGGGAAATGACTCCTGCATGAAAACTGACTTCAAAACTCCTCAAGGATTGGTTTCTCTCATCATATTTCGTTCTTCTCTGAGGTACAGGTCTTCTCATTTCCTGCTTACATTAACATGGACTTTTTCTGTCAGGGTTCCTTTCTTTTGCCACAAAGATGCAAAACATTTTAACTGCCTAGTAGGTTCTGGCTGCCCTAGATTGGAATAGCAACCAGAATGCAGCAGATGAGCTATGCCTAAAAATTAGTATGTGAAACGCAAAATAAAAGATTTATGGTATGTGTTTTCAGATAATTAGAAGTACTGCTAAATTCTGTTATCAATGGATGGCTCTTTCTGGGAACGTCTTGATTTTCTGCTTTATTCATGATTTTTAAATTGAAGGTTCCTAAATCATCTCTGAGCTCCATAGTTGAGTTTTATAGCAAAAGAACATGAAGAAATTGAATGTTCTTTAAAAATCAGTTTAGTTTGGGACCATAAAAAGTATACCTATTAAATGCCTTCTGTGTTATTTAGCCTTAATGTTAACTTGTATATGTGAACATAAAATCTAAATGTATAAAAAAACAGAAAGTAGCTTGCTTTTAAAGCTTAGGTAGGTGACAAGTGTATTTCAACATGAAACAACTGTTACAGTATCATGTCTAACATCAATTGAATTTTCTTGCAAATCTTTCTCATGTTTTCTTCTTCCAACTCCCTCTGCAGATATAAACTTCTGAGGTATTCCAGAGAACGTCAGTATATTGATGGGTTGAACAATTTAATATATACCCCTAAAATACTTGTCAGTAGATTGTATAAAAATATAACTGTTAATCTCATACCAGAACTTGCTCCTGTTAGAGACTATTGATGGAAGTGGAATGACAAGCTACCCTACCAGAATAAACTTTTAACACTGGAAGCTACTAACAGGCACTGTAAAACAAAACCAACAAACAGCAGCTTAGAATTAGAGATTTTTGACCATTTGATGATCCATATTTGGGATGAGAAGTGATTGTATGTATCATGCATTTCATTCTGAAAGAAAAGCCAGCAGCTACCACTCAGATGTTTACAGCATGAGACTACTGTTCAAGCCTTCATTCTTCATATTCTCTATCTGAAACACTCAACTAGATAAACTGCAGAAAACAGACTTGTAGCTTCTCTGGAAGTACGGACAGAGGCCTCTTCTTCCAGGAATTTTTTTATACTAAACCACCCCTGCCTCGTGTATTTAAATGAATGCTTTTGTTTCTTTTTAAAATGTGTTTTGTAAATACGTGATGTAAATTAATGTGTGTACATTGCTTTCAAATTGCTTAATATTTTATGCTTCAGTATGTATTTGAGTGTGTTCTCGTTTGAATTCTATAGGAATGTTTTTATTAGCATGAAAGAACAAGTGTAAAATGTAAGTATGCTTAAAAAAAGGTTATACCTTATGTGAAATGAAGGAAATATTAATTTTTGGCCAGCTATGACTGTAAACTGTTATACTAGTTTTGAGCTCTAGGCCTCCTGCATATCTATATAGAAAAATCAATTTCGTATATGAACTTGCTAGAAGAAAGCTTTTAATTTTATTTATTGCCAGCAAAATTGTATGATACCCTGCCTGCCATCTAAATCCCATTTATATGCATATTGCATGTGTATTATGGAAAATCTTGCGGTTGTTGAGTATTATGATCTCTTAACAGGAACTTTTAACTGTTTCCAAGTGTGCCACTAGTGTCAATGTCAGGGATTTTAATGCCTAAAACAATGTGTCTGGGTGCGTACAGTATTTTGGTATTGTTCTTTTTTTTTTTAAATCCGAGTAAGCAGCACTTTTATTCCTCCAAAATCAGAAGAGCCAAAAAAGTGTCTTCATTGGAAGAATATTAAAGTTAGATTTTTTAAAGAAAATAATAAAACATAGTTCTAATAGTTCTAATGCTTGCAGTGTGGGATTTTCAGAACTATGGTGTTGGTCAGACTGTTCCACTGATGATGATGGCATAAGTGGAACTGAAAGCAGGCCAATCCCAAGTGCTTTTTAAAATTCCACTCATAATATATTAATCAATATAGCTATTTAAGGGCCTGTTCTGGTAGACTACTGAGTGCTTCTATGGTGCACTAAGTATCCTCAAGTCGATGACTTCAAATGAGATTGAGGTTGCACAGTCGCACTTAGGATTGGTCCTGTCTGTTTCTCTATTTTTGTGGTGTTAGATGTATGAGTAACTAGCCTCTTTCCTTGGCTTATAATGAAAAACATACTTTATTTTCTGTTTGCTTGTAATGTTATGCTACCTAAAAGTATCCCACTGCTGAGCATTATTACCTTTTCCTAATATTTTTTTACATCCCTTGTTAATACTAAGGAAAAGGACTGGATTGTTTATTTTCTATGCTAATGCAAAGATATTAACCAGGATCTATTAAACTGTTTTGTTTGTCACAGTTACTCAACTCTTTAGGAACCAAAGACTGACTTCTGCTCCCATGAAGAATGGAAAGCAGTATATAATAAGGATTGTTTATCCATAGAGTGTTCTGTAAGAGTGTTGACAAAGCATACTAACTTCAAGTCATTACTATGTGTTGGTTTCCTGAATTGCTGCCACAGACAGTGTGGTGCTTTGTACGTTTGAGTCTGTTTGCCATAAACACCTTCTATTTCTTTGATATCCCAGCAGCAAATTTTGCCCTTAGCCATTCTTCAGTAAAGTTATGAGCTTAGTTGTAGGTATGCCAAATATTTAGTAGAAATTTAATTATTTAAGTAGTTGAGAACAACTGTAAGGGATATTTTAAACCGTATTTGAATTACCTTAAAATCTACCAGTTAATCTAATATGCTTTAGGAACAATGTAATGCAATGAAAGTAACAAAACGTGAGCATACAGTGAACAAAACATCCTTCAAAAGCATGCTTAAGTGGTTTGATCACCTCCTGATATATTTTTCTATAACTGAGTGTATAGAATATTCTGAAGCATATGGTTAAAGGAGAGATAATTAATACAATGTATGAACAATTATATCTTCAAAATAAAGTTAGTCTTATTTCATAACAGACTAATACAATTCTTTAAGAACTGTTGAATAAATTTTTAAATATCTGATGCAATTTTGAAGTGATTTCTGGTATTCAGTACAAGTTCACCTACGATTTAACACCTATGATTATGAAGCATCCTTTGGTACTGTAGGTCTGTACTGTTTTCTGAAGCATGCTTTTGTGCCCATTTGCTTAGGTATTCTGTGAAATTAATGTGCAATTTTAAAAAATTCTAATGCATATATATGTATATATACATACATATATACATACTATATTATACATATGCTGTGGCTGAACTAATATAACTTTACAGCTCTAAGTGATTAATCATGTATGGACTTAGAAAAATGTGATTTAAAGCAGTATGTGAATGGATTATGACATATAACTGAGTTCTTTAAGAGTTTACATTTTGGTGCCCCAAAGTGATGGATGTTAAATTATGAATTGTTAACGAACACTATTCTCTAAATACCTTTTATCACTTTGTTGGGAAGTTTTAAAAGTTGCCATCTTAAATTACATAAAAATAGTTTTTGTATACTACCTGCCTGAACTCAGTACTATTTATTCTGTAGTGAATTTTAACATAGACAGTGCCTTCAAACAAAATAAATGCGATGCAGAACTCAGAGTTGTGCACATTCCTTTTGATATTTTCATGATTCTTGTAAAACGTAGCGAGAAGCCAATTACGTTGGCTTTTGCATTGCTGATAAGGCAAATGAAGGATGTCTCCTCTTCAAGGAGTGAACGTGGAGGGAGAAGAAAGAGGGTGTATTTTACAAGATTCTGAAGGTCTTGCAAATTAACAAGTAAAAACATTACAGAAATACTAACAGTGGAATCTGGTTAATATGCTAAGATACTCTTAAACCCATTTGCTGTATTTCAGATTTAAGTAGGAGGATATAAAATACAAAATCCATTTTGCAATAGACAGTATATTGAAAAGCAAGTTCAAAATGTCCTTTTTCTTGGGTCTTGCCAGTCTATTTTTCTATTGTTACGTTTACTAATGACTATGTTGTAGTGGGTTGCTAATGAAACAGTTATTTAAAAATACTAAAATGATCCATTGCATATCAGCAAGAGGAAGTGTACTTAAGATTATTTTATTTGTAGAGGTATGTAAGATAGGCTTAATGAAAAATGCACTGAAACAAATGCTGGGAATTTCCTGTGTACTATCATAATTTTGGTTTTTTTGTTGTTCATGAAAATGTTTGTACTTTTTTATCATTGTCTTTTATGAAATATAATGTTCTAAAGATTGTGTTTGTTTGTTTATTCTGAGGTTCTGTGGAGAACATATCTTCTTTGTGTTTTGTTTATAGACAAAGTGCTCAGTTTTCTAGTGCTCAGTTCCTTCAAGTAACAACAAAAGGAAGGGCCATCTGGCCACCACATACATCAGGTTAGGCTGTGGTGGGATCAAGCTTTAGGCTAAGAAATAATTTTTCCTTTACTGGTATTTATATGCTTTCAGCTTTTGGTTTTATTAGGCTAAATGACTCGCCATATTTGCGTCCTTTTCCAAGATAGGGTTGCTATTCTGTTGAATCTTCTAATGGCTTTTCTCTATACTTATTTCTGTGTAGGATTAATCTTCCTTATAGATGGATTACAAGAATGGGAAATAGAAGGATTCATCCGTATTTCTTCTGGCATTAAATAGGGAGCTGGTTTTCTCAGGAATCATCAGTTATCCTCCTTATTTTTCTTTGTATCTTACAGCTATTACAAAGGCATTTGATGATTAGAGATATGCAAGTCATCTTTATGAGTATTTCAGCTGGGGACAAGGGTATTTGCAGAATTTTATGAAAACACACTAATAAACTTCTTCAGGTATGTTTGTTGGATATACTTTTCTGCAGCACTGGATATGGACTCTCCTTGAAAGTGTCATCAGTTATATCGGAAAGCAGGAAAGAAGGCATTTTAAGTATGGGTAGCAGCCTTCGCATCCTTAAATGCTCTTCTACTTTTCTGTCACTTTTAAGCTACTTTTGCTTCTATTACTTAAAAATCAGAATTGGGAGGTGAGTTTAGCTGTTGCTTGTGTGGGGCCCGGGGTAGTAGTCCCATGTGACTTCATCTATTATGGGCTTCTGTAATAAAGTATAGATGGTGGTACGCAGTGGATTGTATTTCCTGTGTGCTTACTTTCCATGAGACACTTTTCAGATGTGTTTTGTTCTCTTCCTTTACAAGAAGGAATGTAGTTTATTAACTTCGTGGAAAACTTTGATTTAGTCTCAGAATCCCAGTAATGGAGGTTCAATGCATTTATCTCTAAGCTTAATGTGTTTTTTCAAACCCAAAACTTTTATTCAGAAGAGCAATACTTACAGGATACAGAAATACAGAATACTTTTATTTCAAAGAGTATTTGAAAACAAAGTCAGTATCCGTTCTTCCTAAAGTTAACGAAGTGAATAAACAACTTGACTGTTACTGTTGGTGATCTACTATGAAATCTAAAACTGTTGATACAGTCAGAAACTAAGTTCTTATCATTTATGGAAATTTTAATTTACACATCTAAATTTTCGTGCCTAGTGTCAGCTTCTATTCCACTGGCTCACTAACTACTGCTGTAGTTGAGTAAGAAAAGGGACTGAGGAGAACAGCAATGGAGTAATGTCGATAACCAGCATCATTAGCTGTGAACACCACCTGGAAAAAGGAAAACCAAATACAAGACAAATGAGAAGTGATCTCTAGATACGAGCCTAGATAGAACCATTGTGATCATTTTATCTAACCTCCCACAAAGCTTTGGAAATACCTTCTCTTGTGGTGATTTGATCACTGTGATCTGTAGCTCCCTGTCAAGCAGTTTTCCCACTAGTTAAAAGTATACAGGTCACTTACTAAATTTTTATTAAATATATTTATTACCGAAATTAGTATTTCCTTGTTGGTACTCATAAATGGCAACAAGATTTTTTTTTTCCTTACTGAAGATCTACATTGAACCCCATTGATTATCTTGATTAGAAAAAAAATATTCTTTCAACTATTTGGATATTTTTGCTACTCTTCTGAACTTTGAGGAACAGAATTAAACCTAGTGCTACAGTAACTGTCATCAGGTCAAAATAATGAAGCAATGAGTTTCTTTAATCCTATTTACATACCTAGTAGATAAAGGGCTGCATTAGTCCTTTGGCCACAAAGTGGTAATGACTTTACATATGAACATTTACAACAGCCCTTTTAACATCTCCCCCATCAGGTCATGTCCTGTCTTTTCATTTATCCCTCTACATAGTAGATAATTTTGTGTTGTGAGATGATGAATGTCAACTTTTAGAACAGACACACTTTAATAACATTCCATGATGCGTAGCTTGTGCTCCTTTCAACATTAATAAAAAGGATGCGTATGAAACAACCAGTGAACTGAGCAAAACGTGATCCCTTCTGAGGCTTATTTTTAAGGAGGCTCTTGCACTCTGGATTAAGTTAATTTCTCGTCTGGAATATAGACAAACATTATCTTGGTGCATAATCAATGTACTTTGCATGCTGTAAGTCTTTCACCTTACCTCTTTTGTTTCAGTTATCACAGAAGGCAAAACTGTCCAGCATTAACCCTCATGATTGCCTAGCATAAGAATGTCATCTCTCATCCATTTCAGGGAGGCAGAAACAAAAAATAACCCAGGCATTTGCCACCTTTTCTCCAAGGAGATGAATGGCTGTTCAAGCAGCAGTTGCAAACTGTACAGCTGGTGGTGCTCACTGGTCTGTCACGTCCAGCAAACAACGAATGCAGGACTGCTGCTGCTATTGAAAGGTCGTATGAAAGGACTGATGCTCTGGAGGGGAAAGGGACAGCCCCCAAGGTGCCCCAAACCCTGCAGCTGGCCTCAGCTGGTACCTGGTTTGGACCACCTTCATCTAACCAATTTATCTGTCCCATGCAAACTAAAAAGGCCAGTTACACTTTTTTCTGTGGTAAACTGAGGATCCAAGCATCTAGAACACAGTTCATACTTCCATTATCTTTAAACATCTAAACTATAAACTTTGTCTGCAGCCATACAAATACTGGATCCAAAAGGCAGAAAAAACCTTTTCCCAGGAGACTTGACAGAGTACTCCACCTGCTGTTCTCCCTCAGGCGTCTAGAAGTAGTCACAGGAAGAATTGTAGGCTTATGTAGAGGTGGAAAGGAAGGAATGAAGGATGGAAAATGTCTCAAGTAATGCATCTCAGAGCTTATTGAGAGTTATGGGGAAGTTAGTAACTGGGTTCTCTCATGAGTATGTTGTTACAGAGCTTTGAGACTGTGGATTTAAGGTGTTAATGCAAAAATATTTTAGAGTGAAAAGTTCAATGTGCAGTTAGTAATTGAAGCCTAGACATAAAAAGTATTCTTTGCAACTAAAGTACAGGAGAAAATGAATACTCACATCAGCATGGTGATGGAAGGGATTCAAGCCCAGCCTCTTCCAGTAAGAGGCTGTGTCAAGCTCAATCTTGTATATCCCTGTTACAAATTGTTCTTTAGTTGCAAGCTCGTGGAGCTCTCCGTTGTCATTGGTTTGTCTGTGTGATGGCAGAAGAATGCACTTTTATATTTTGGTTAAAAGCCCGAGAAAGATGCAGTTCTTAGCAATTGAACTTGAGTGATGTTGTGTAGCTTAAGTAATGTGATGAATACTTCTATTGATCTGGAATGGCTTATGTCCATCTGTATTATGGATGCTTCAGAGCTTGTCTTGGCATTTGCTACTTCCATGATCGCCACAGCACATGGCTGCCTGCCATGTCACTACTCTGCGTGGTTTGGGGGTGAGCCAAAAGCTGGCATTATTGTTCACAGACTCTTGGCAGAGACTTGGAGTTAATTAAATGAACCCACTCAGAGGGAAAACTTCAATACTGCTGTAAGCAATGTGGAAGCTCTATGATGCACTTAATGTGCAAGTAGGGTCAACTCTTGATTTTTCCATAGTTTTCTTTCTCTTTTAAATGTATTGAGTTGTTTTATCAGTATGAGTACTTTTTTACAGTTGGCTTTTTGAAATTTGAGATCTGCTGTTCAAAATGACTGTAGGTCAGCCAACAGTGTAGCCTTATGGAATTCCCTGTTATCTGTATTGATCAGTTTGTTTTCCATCCTCAACAAACATATGGTTTTGTTTGATTTGAAATGCTATCAGTGCTATCCAAGGCCATAGTACTGGCTTGAAACTACATGCCTTTGAACGCCAACCAACTTAGGGCTCCAGAACCAATATTGAATGCTGTCTCTCAAACGCATCTCTTGTTGAAACCTATTTCTGTGAAATAAGTTATATAATACTAGGGTTTTGATGGGGTAGGTTATCCACAAATAACAGTGCTGCTAATGCCTGATTTCAGTAGTCATAAACCACTATTTTGTGTTCTAGCTGCCAAATCTTTTTCTGCACATATTTTATTCAAACTGCATGGAGAGAAAAATAAAGAATTGAATGGTTTTTATGTCATTGTGCAGTGCTTTACTTAGGATTTGTCCTTTAATATAGCTTATAACTATGAAATCGTAGAACACCATTTCTGTCATACAATATGCTCTGATAGTCGGTTACCAGATGTTTTTTTATCCATTCAAATGTGTCTGTTTTTCTTTGTTGTAGATTGATCGTTGTTAGATAACTGTTCATTTCCTCTAATAAGCTTTCTTAGCTAAAACCAAACATATCTTTAACTGAGAACAGTTATTTCAGAATCCCTTGCTGACATTCAGTTATTTACAAATTAACAAGGCTGGAAAGGTTGCTTTAGTATTATCAAGACTTTCACATACCTTATCTTAAGGTTACTTTGTTCTTTGTTTCAAATGTTAAGTACGTTTTTAAGGCTTCAGTCAACATCCAGCTGTTCAGCTGAGTATCTTTTTATAAAGCTTCTAAGCTCAGATTTGAAGATAAGTAAACTGAACACCCTCTAAATGGAAAATTTCATGTGTTTCCAGTGACAGAATATGTGTGAAGCTATCTTCTCACTTGAGGGCTGGCAGGCAATTTAAGTAGGACAACGTGAATAGATCGTTCCCCACTTTGTACAAATATGTGTGGCCTTCACTGTTGCTATGTTTTTCAGGGAAATGTATGAGAGCACTGTTGCTTCTGCCAGCCCACTGCTCTATGACACCAAAGAGCTGCTTTCATACAGTTTCTCACGGACTTTCAGATACATTTCTAGAGTCTGGGATCCCATTATTGATATTCCTGCACTATGTCAGCTTTAGCCCTTTGGAGCCCTATCTCCCTTTTTTAGGTAGAATAGACTGTTAACAGACCTGGAGAGGCCTCCGGTGAGACTTTGCAACTGTCTTGAGGGAGATAGGTGTGGAAGTGGGATGTTCCTTGTTGAATAAAGAATGTTCATTTTGTGTACCCCCTAAGAATTCTTTTTCAATTTCATTTCAGATTATACTTTAAGTAAAAATTGCTTTTGAGTTTTTTAAAGTGTTAATAAATACTAAAATTGAGGGTGATTTGAAAAAAAGTCATCTACAGTTGAAATTCTACAATTACATTTTTTTTAAAGACATGGCAACATTTAAATATCTGGGAGATTCTTATTTTAGATGTAATTGCTTCTCTGTGAGGGAGGAGGTGAGAAAATTTTATCCTCAAATTTTCTCCTTTTGGCTCATTTCCTTTTTCCTGAAGCAAAGAAGGCTATCAGTTATGATGTGGTATATGTTCAAAACAGTTCCGTGTTTTATTTTTAAAGCTGTGGTGTGTTAAATGAAAGTCCATCTAGAAAGAAGGAAGATAGCCAATAAAGGTAGGATTCTCAACCAGTTTAGTTTCAAACAACTAAAAGAGTCTGCCTGATTCTTGTGCTAACAATGCAGCAGTTCATTGCTGAGTACTAAAAAGTAATACAATCCTTTGTAATGAAGTAGAAGAGAAGTGATGATTGAATTAAAGCATAGTTTAAAATGCTTTCTTGTGCTCACAGTGATTATAAAGCATTATAAAACCATTTTGGTAGTTGAAATTGTAGCACAGTTAAAAGACAGTCTGCAGCAAATTCATTCAATAGTATGTTGTCTTTCCTCTGATTAAAGGAGACGTCTTATGTTAGAGAACATGAAACTTTTTTTCAACTATTTGGCATCTTCCCATTGCCTTTCCCTTCTTTCACTCATTATTTTGCTATGACTTACTTTGAATTTAACAGTTCCCAAGATCCATCTGCAGCTTCTTTATATAACTTAACTGGAACATTTGGAGCTGGACTTCCTCGGACTGAATCCAGAATTTTTATAAAAAGAGGATGCTTGGAGTCAGCAGAGTCCTTCAGGTAGGAAGACAGAATTTTTACATTGTAAGAAAGATAAACAATGGTGCATAATAAAGCAGTAAGGAATCTTATTCTTTAGATCTACAGAATATACCATATTTTCCTCAGCAAGATCACTGTGTACTGCAGAAATGTAGCCTGGAGCTTTCTGGGAGCTGGGTATGGTGGAACCGGGGAGGAAGGTATTAGGAGCTGTCGGGGCAACGAGCCATGTGCGCTGAGGAGGCACCGTGGCTGTGTGTGAGAACACATTCCTGTTTTCTCTTTGTCATGGCTTAGCTACACATCATCTCCAGCATGAAGTTGTAACTAAATTGTGACCTGAACTGCAAATAATTAAATCATCAAAGGTAGTAGGAATGCTTAAAAATCTGAGAACTCTTCCTCTGGATTTTGGAGCGGCAATTTGAGCACAGCTTCTGGATTTGAAGGCCTCTGGTGTCTTGTTGTCACAAAGTTATCTTAATTCTGCTGTAAACTTAAGCACCACAGATGGACTCTCTCCTAACACCATGTTGGATCAGATTTGTCAGCCCCTGGTAGCTATGCAGGCACAGGAGAGGAAAACCTTCCTTCAAAGATGGGATGGCTGTAGTGTCACTCCCAACATGTTCATCACACACAGTGGTTATGCCCTGATGTTTTACCTATTCAAAGGCAGAGGCGAATCAGGGCTTTGACCTTCCGTTACCTAATTCTGTGTATGAAAATTGAGAAGATGGAGCTTTGTGGAAGGTGCAAATCAGGGATGGTCTCAAAATAGCAATTGATCTCCATTTAATCATTGCAAAATGAATCATGGTGTAGATGTTAAAAGCTAAAAGCCTTCTCTCGCATCCCCCTCTTACAGTCTGTGACTTGTGTATCCCATCGGCCAGGAACCCTGCCCTGTATCAGACCAAGGTATCGGCATGTGTCCTTATCATCCGTAGGCCCTGACTCCTTAGGCTCCCTTTCTGGAACGTACTGGCTCCTCTCTAGTCTTGCTTTTGAGGCATTGGCAAGGGAGGCTCTGGTGCCACCACCTGTTTTCCTGGCTTTTACACCCTGGGAGCTCAAGGAAAGTCTATGTCCTCACAAAGGTTGGTCAGGTATTCATTTTCCCAAAGATCAGAGCTTGAGAGGAAGAATGAGTAGGGGGGGCAGAGAGGGACAAGTTTGTTCTAGGAGAATTTCAGGCTGAAGCATCTTTGTCTCTAGCTTGCTTTGCTGGAATAAATGAGCCTTCTGGAAGTGCGATCTTGGCTTTTGCCCTGTTCTTGGCGTCAATGGCTGTTGAGATCCCTTCTTGCTTGCATGGGATAGAGCAGTTAAGGGAAAGGACAAGAGAAGGCAATTTTCCAGCATGGATCTCACGACAGGAAACGAAATCCCTTGTGACAGGAGCTTGTTCATTGTGTTACAAGGGCTAATAGTTACTTTTCAACAGGCCCAAGGCTTTTGTGTAGTGAATATTTTTTTTTCTTTCTTGTCTTACATTGTTTTTCATGTATTCACTGAGTCTAATGACAAGTGCTGCTTCTCTAACCATAAAGCCCTCTAGCTAATCACTAGAGAAGGAGAAAGAAGGACCAGAAAAAGAGCAGTAGGAGAGAACTACAGTCAATACATACCGTAAAATAAAAATAATTGCAATAAAATGGATTATTCTATTTTTCACTTACACTAATTATATTAAAAGAAAAAAAAAAAGAAAAAAAGCTGGGTCTACATCAGTATGCAGGACCTCAATCCCAAGACACTTACCGGTGGTGCAGCTTCGGAGAAAAATGCCAGGCCAGCTAAGAAAACAAGAAATACAGAATGAAAAGCCATTTTGCCTACCACTAGGAAGTCTCAGTGTCAGCAAGTAGAAACTGGTGGGATCTGTGATTTTTATATCAAGGCCCCTAAACTGAGGCTACTTATCAGAAAACCCATATGACTTTCAACATGCCGATTCATACTATTTACTTAGTAAACAAAGAGAAAATAAGTAACCCATACAAACATGAACCTTGTCTGCAAAAATAAGTCTCTTCTGTCATTGCCTGTGGAAATACTGTGAATATTGCCTAGCTCAACTGCAGTGATCTGTTTTCTTGGAAACAATGTCTATTCTGTTTTATTTTTCTCTTTTTTTTGAGGAATAGTGCTGTATAGATCTCAGTTGTGAAAAATTAAAATTTGTCAACTATCAGTTTCAGTGAGAATTTCTCTGTGGTTATATTGGCATAATTGACTCACCCATGTTTATCTATTAAGAGATTTCTCTCTGGTGGCCTTCTCCCCACCTCTGATAAAAGGCAAATGGATAATGTGTGAGCTATTTTATGCATTCCCCTGGAAGAAAAATACATTACTTTTGGTTTCCAGCATGATAACCGGATACTTACTTACCCATTTCTGAAGCACAGTTACTTGCCCATTAGATTCAGTACAAGTTCAGGACTTTCCCTGTACTACAAGTCAGTTCCCACCAGAAGCATCTGCTTCATTTTATGTTATTTCTTGAAATTAAACTTCATCTCTCTGATCTTTGGTTAAACACATGCATATATACTCTCTTACTAGGTTTATCCTGTCATCAGTTGGATGAGTAAATGCAGAGTAGTTTTTTGATTTTTTTTTTGTTGTTGTTGTTATTTTTTCTTTTTTTTTTTAATGACTACACCTGTGTGAACATATTTATGTCCTATTTTTGAGGGCTGGGTATAGCCCACTGCAAACTTACTCGTGTTCAAGCTGCAGGAGTAGCAGGATCCCATGAAACTCACATGCTTTAAGATGGGTGCTGTTTTGAAACTATTTGCAGTGCTTACAGGAGTTGTGTAACTATGGTAGTGTCCAGCATTGGGGGACAAAAGTAACCAAATAGTGAAATGTTAAAGGCAAGCTTTTGTAAGTTGTGAATTCACTTGGTATCCAGTAATCCCAAGCAGGCTCTGGGTGTAGAGATAAACTCCAAGGCCAGTGGCAGATGAGTGCTGATGGCTTCTGAATGGCATGATTTCAGTAACTGTCTCTAGTTTCTGTTACCCTGTTAAAAAACAATTCTCTGCTTCAGAATATTTTAAATACAGTAGGCCGTCAGTCTACAGAAATAGCTGCTAAAGCCCTCAAAGTCTTTGGTCAGTTTATTGAATCATGGTCACTCTTACAGCTTACCTTTTCCTGTTTCTAAAAATGTGAAGAGAATGTTAAGATGATGTTTCTATTTTAGGACTTTTTTAAAATGATGGCTAGAGATTTGACTTACTAGAGATTTAATTGGAATGCACCTGAATACAGTAGCCAGCTGGGTTAAAGATCAGAGTTTTCAAGAATGGGGCTAATTGAAATTGGTGCTTAATCAATCTAGGAAGTTCTGAAGCAAACTTTCCTCTTGAAATGACAAAGGTTTGAGGTTTACCTGAAGTTTTAAGTAAGGGCACACAGATTTGAACTCTTTCAGCTCTCTGGATATATATATATTTCAACAGTCTTTCTGCATTGTTTGTTCTGCTGCTAGGTATTCAGAATTTCTCCCATTTACACTTGTGACCTAGTTTACACACAGAAGAGATGGTCCCACTATCAACTATGAGCAGCATGGATGACATTCTTATTTTGAGTCCATGTGTTTGGTCAAATTATTTAAGGTAGTAGCATAACTCTGTAACTTTCTTACTTTGAGCCGATGCATTTGGTAAGACTTTTTTAAAGTGATAGAAGATGACAGAACCAAATCAAGTGCCTTGCCATGCATGCTTTCTGGATGTCCTTTGCACTTGAATGCAAAGCATGATACCTTAGAACACAATAAAACTTAACCAACAGAATCCAAACTGTTTTAAAGAAGTAACATTTTATTGACTTGTCTGAGGTTAGTGAGGTTACAAAATGGAAAAAAAAATGAATGTAGCAAAAAGTTACTTATTAGCAGTAGGAAAAACCTTCCTCCTAAAAGCCTATGATAGTTCTAGCAGAGGAGAGTGTTTGTGTAAAAACAGTACGTGTTTATTCCTGGGGATCACTGACAACAGCAGTGGTTGAATAAGAGAAAGGACTAAGGAGAGCGGCAATGGTATAGTGGCGGTGACCGGAATCATTAGCAGTGAACACCACCTGGAAAAGAGAAAACTTGTGATCACGATGAGCAACGTACGTTCAAAACAACCATATTAAGAATTAGGAGGCACGCTCCATTTCCTCTCCAGAATACTTTGCAGTCAATGATTTTACCTTTCTGATTGGTAACGCTCCCCATTACTTTGTGATGCTTGCTGAAGACTGAGTATTTGTGAGACTTGGACTGAGGTCCACAAAGAGCCTTGGCTGTGGTAAAGCTAGGTGGAGATACCTACGCCTGAGCCAGGCAAACTAGTTTGTGATGTGGAATGGGAGGATGAGGGGGAGGTATCTCAATCGACCAGTAAGACAGACAGAGAGGTGAAATCCCATCTAGTGAACTTAAATACAATTTCTGTGTGAGGTGTCCAAGCAAGGTAGGCAGTTGGACCCCAAAGCTGCTTTCTGTATTTCAGTGCCTTGCTCCTGTTTTTAACACAGCTAGTGATGGATCAGTTCTTACATTAAGAACTGAGTGGCTAGACTTCCCAGAACAAGGGGGGGCCCTTGTCCTAAAATAATTCAAATTTGGTGCTCTCCAAATCAGTCCCTGGAACTTGGGACACCTAGTTCACAGGAAGGTGTCATCACCTGGGTTAAGGTCCCACTTTCTTTGGCTCTCTTAAGCCTAATATTTGATCTGTTTTCTGAACCATGACGTACTTTCTACGAGAGGACTAGAGAGTTCCCTCCTACATCCCGACCCTGCCAAAGTCTAAGCTGCTGGGATGTGAAGACTGTAGGCTTCAGTTTCCTTGTACATAGATGGTCCTTGAACTCTGCCTGCTTCCCGGGCTAATTTGTTGACCTGTAGGCTATTACGTCAAAGGAAGGCTTCCTTCAACAGCCTAGCTGGAAGAGACTCAACCAGGCGCTTTTATGTACCTTTTGAGGTGAAGCCTTTCTGTAAGCCCCAGCAACTTTCAGACATCCAAATGGTTAGGGAATATTTTTGAGGATTGTTTATTTGATCTAAATGACCCAAGCTGCGCCTCAGTCATTTGTTTTAGTCTGCCACAGACCTTCATAAACTTATGGTTTAAAATGTGCTACAACACAACCTATTCCAGACTACTTAATTCAGGGAAACTTAAATTTAATGGCAGATTAAGCCTGAAGAACTGAAACAAATTTTTTGGAAGTACTAAATAAATGTAATAGAATAGAGCACACAATAAATCAGTGCAGGACTGAAAGCAAAGGGAGGCGAGGCACGAAACATGATTATATTGCTGGCCTGCTTAAGAAATTTCAGTATCGATAAAATGTCCAACTTTTCCTTTCCCACTATGTTTATTTCTTTATATTTTTATGCCTTTTTTTCCTATTGCATATTTCAGTACTGAGCATATTTTTTTTTAAAAAGACACATGAGAAAGGGTTGGTTTTTCCTGTAATTACAGGTCATACTAGAATTCAGGGATTTTCAGGTGACTGGTATGGGGGAAGTACCTCTGATTAAAGAATAGCTTATTTCCTATAAAATAGGGTTTCCAAATCCCTATATTCCTTCAGCAACAATAAAAGCAGTCTTTTTTTTTTTCTTGTTTTTTTTTTTTTTTCAACACCATGTACTTTTGAATAATGTAGCTCTTTTTCAACAAAGGTCCCTACTAGTCTGAATGCGTGAATGGGCACAGCTCCACTTTGGAAGAGCTGTGTCAGAATTTTCAGGGAAGTTGGCTACTTCCTTTGGCTCAGTGGGCTATATACTGCCTTTATTTTCCCAATGTTATGTGTCAGTGAACCATTTCACTGAATGATGCTGCTCCTTCAGTATTAAAGGACTGTATTTGTTCTTTCCAGAAGATACCACTATACAGTATATAGATTATTTGGTATATTTGCAAATACTTACATCAGCGTATTCATGGAATGGAGAAAGGCCAAGTCCCTTCCAGTAAGAGCTGGTGTCAAACTCAACCCTGTATATTCCTTCTACAAACTGTTCTTCTGTTGTGAGCTCATGGATCTCCCCATACTCTGTGGTTTTACTGTAATCGTAAAATATCTACATGAATATTTTATACTTCTATTTAGATGCTAAACAGAAACAGTGGAATATTAAATATGAGGTGCACAGCCAAATTCTACATTAATTAATTAATCAGATTCTAATAATCTGAAATAATTCCCTCCTGTGTAGTGTATGCTCCCACATTGTAGAGCCTGTCCTTGCTACCAACTCATCCATATACATCACAAATCAAAGCTGGCTAGCTTTTTTTGTCATTTTTGTTGCTATGGCAGGGATTGTAGTTAAGGCCTTTCTTTCAATATCATGTTTAACTTGCACCAGGTGCCCTCTTGGACCAAATGTTAGTGGCTTAGGAAAAGGATTGTCATGATGAAAGGCAAGATGCCAAATCTCAAATTATAATTAAAGAGAGAAGAGAGATTTTAGTGGAAAATTATTTAGTTCTCTAGCTATTAGCACTGAGGCTATAGGTTGTACCCCTATACACTAATGTGGTTTTATGTGACCCTAAGTGGTAGTGTCCTGAAGAAGCAATTTGGCATCACAAGATTTTATTAATTTGAATTACAATGCCTTGGTCAAAGAGCAGGGACCTCTTCCACTGGCTGCCATATAAATGAGCAATAGGAATTCCCAGCTCAGAGAGATTATGTACTCGGCTCATAACAATAAACTGGGGGTGAATGAAGTCCAGAAGCAAGAAGGAAATATAGCTGGCATTGCACCTAAACACCATTTATCTCTTTTCCCTACTTTTGTTTTATTTCTGATTTTTTTGCCAGTTTGTTTTTTGGGTTTTGTTTTGGTTTGGTTTTTTTTGTCCTGCTGAAAATACTTACTTGGTATTTATAGCACTTCATAAACACATGATGTAGTTAAAGGAAAAATTAAGAAAGCCTTGACTTGAAGAACTAGTGGAACTTTTCAGTCATATGGCAAGGAGTAGCTGTCTAGGCAGAAAACACAGTGAGGAGGAAGAGAAGGAGGGGAGAAAGCAGTGACGTGCTGATTGTCAGAGACAGAATCAATTGTGCTATTGCAGCTTTTCTTTCCCAGCTGCTGCCTCCTCCTTCATCGTATTTGTCAACTTTGGTTAATGGTGGTGAATGAAAAAACTCTGAATGACAGAGCTTTTGCTTAAATTAAGAAGTAGCAGGATTGAAAACCCCATGCTAATTTTCAGGTTTTCTTATAGTTCAAGTTCAGCACTTTGAAGACTGACAAAAGTCTCACTGGTCCAATACATGTGAAATCAATTGTATCCAGGGTAGACCAAACCTGCAGGGAATCCAAGCCCTATTTGAAACATGGCTCACAGGGTATTTGTGAAGTGTACACATCTGTTTTCTCTTGGTTTAATTAGTAGTTCCTGGTTTAACCTATATTGCCTTAACAATAGGCAGTAGGTAAAAGGAGGGAGAATTTATTGGTGAGTGTCCTTGAAACTGTGAAACAGAATCTCTGAGATCCTGCAGAAGTGTTCAGAGTACAAGTTAGCAATTCACATACATCTGCATACAAGTTGGATAGTCTAGATGCAGACCAATTACACGGAAAAATGTTGTCTGCCTTAAAATCTTCGTTCAGGTAAACAAGTAAGTTTTAGTTTGAGAAAACTGTGGAGGCAGCTTGAATGGTGCTTTTCCTGATGGGTGTTGACCCACAGTTGCAGACATTAACCATCCGGCAAGAATTCACTTGAAGACTTTCACCCACTACCAGGAGTTAATGGCACTTTCTTAGTTTTAGTTGTTAAGTGGTAGCCATTCAATGCAAGTGGTCTTTCACAAGCAAACCCTTCAGCATTACTGCTGCACTGACAGCCAACCGGATAGTGTGTGATTCAGAGCCTGGATGGGTCAGCACAAGGCAGAGGGTGCCCCACGTTTGGCCCTGATAGCAAAATACTACAAGTCATTCCTTCTGAACAACACTTGTATTTCTATCTGAGTGGGGGAGTAAATACACTATGGTTGCTTATTCTTAATGGGATCTGGACTGCTACCATCTGCTGTAAGATGGACAGTTAAGTTAATAAAGCTGGGCTTTTACAGCAAAAAATTTGCAAACCACTGGTTAAGCTACTATGGCTCCAGCCTAGGCTGCAATCCTGATCCTCTTTTTCACTCAGTTGTATATTGTGACCAGGTTAAATGTAGACTGTGCAATATTGTTTCTGAAGTCTTGGGACACGTACTGCACTGAGGTAAACTCTGCAGGTGCAGATTGCTGAGGAAATACCTCAGGAACATGAATTATTATTTTGGAGTTTAAAAAAAAAAAAAAGGAGGCTAGGGGAGCCACTTCAAATATCCTGCATTTTGGGTATTTTTTTATGATTTACAACCTAGGTCACATGAGAACTATATTTGGTGAATGCAACTCTTGAACTACATGATAAGACCTAGATTTCCAAAAACCTGTGAGGATTGAGAAGGTCAAAGCTAGTCATGGGAGGAGCTCACATAGAACCCAAATCATATGCCTCCCAGGTCTCTGTGCCCTAAAGACTTCCTCAGAGTGCATCTCAGCTCGAGTTATCTCTTCTTGCATATTTTCGGCTAGACTAATTTTTGTAACAAGCCTCTTAATAAAGTCAGCTGTTGCTATGCGAACTTCCTCCCTGCCTTTTAAATACTGTTAGTCCAAATTCACCAATTGCTAGGTGCTTTTGTTTAATTCCCTAAAATGTGTTAGCAAAGTAAACAAACAAACAGATAAACAAATAACTTTTATAGACGTTTGTACAAAATGTAACTTTTCCATATGCATCTGCTAGGTACTATAACTTCAAAATATTGTTAACCTGACAGGAGTAGTTACAGATTGTGCCGCTTGACTGCATTCAGGTTTTCATCTGGTTTAACACAGAGAAACTCTGGTTTTCCCAAAAGAAAAAAATTGCAATGCCATGTGAAAACCCAGTTCAAACAAGTGTCATCAGCTAAAGTGAATGGCATTGCTGAAAGCAGCCTTGGTTAAGATGCAAGTCAAGGGAAAGGTAAAAATTTTTACTTGCAATAAAAATTGCAGTTTAATGTTCCTCCACTGCCTTCCCCCAGCAAGATGCTTCTCACTTGCCTAGGGTCAATCTCAATTTATATTTAAGAAGATGTGATTTGATTTTCTCAGGGGTGTACTGACCTAAAGTATCAACAGAGATTGGGTAAGAAGAACCATGGGATTTGTCTGCTTGGGCTTTTTGAGAGCAGCATTGCAAACTGGACAAGAAAATACTGTTCTGCTGAAAAAGTGAGGACATTTAACACTGATGTTGTATTTATCTTATTCCTCTGTAAATTGTATTTTGTATTACATGTTCAAGAGCAGTTGATGAAACATTTGAAATATTCAAACAGGGTTTCCTAATAATGGCAGAAATGCTCACTAAGGACAAGACATTATCCTTGTCCCCGCTTTCCTTGAAAACAATGCATCATTTTGTCATGTGGTTTCTCTGTTCGTTAAAGTATATAAACCTATTCCAACAGTCATCTGTTTCTAGATTAACGCTCATCATTTGGGAGTGGAGGTGTTTGTTTCTCCTTCAATCCCCTAACCTTTCTTGTTCCTTTTCAATGGGGAAAAGTATTTTTTGGTTTGAGTTTTATAAAAAGAAACCCTTCAGATGGAGAGAAAGGTAACTCTTTCCTTGTAGTCTTCTCTGGTTTTTTTTCTGCAGCTTTTATGTAAATCATGCTATAAAAATCCTAGTAAAAGGCAGTTGGATTCTCTGGAGGCTCCTGTCCATGCTTGTGCTTGTCATTCTGTGCTTGAATATCCTGCTGTTACTAGAAATTTCTCTGGACTTACTTAAAAATCTGATTCAGTGAGTTGTTACAATGAAACTTAAATGCCTGAATACCTCACCTATTTGAATTTTAGCAAACTGTATTCCTCTGTTACCCATACTTTTCCCACAGACTGAAGATAATAGTATTATTGCCTGCCCCTCAGTGATGTTCTGAGGATGCTTTGTAAGTATTGTCATTCTAGCAAAAGCCATGCAGATTATAGAAATCACCACAACCAAATGCTGAAATTGTGCTTCTGTGTTGTGTTACAGTGGGACTCTTTAAAACTTTCTGGTCAAAGGGTTTCTTCCAACCAGCATGTTTGTTACACAGGAGAAAGCTAATGTGCTTATTATTTGCATGTGTACAGACAAAGCTTACAGAGAGGATTTTGTATGTAACTGCTGCAAATAAAGCTCTATATCCATTGCACATAAAGATAGTAGGTTAGTCTGGATTACCTACAAAATTCTGTTCAACAGGCTTTTAATTTTTTTTTCTTTTTATAGAAAGGAAAGATAGTACTGAAGCTAGGAGAAAAATTAATTATTAAACTTATTCCCTTACAAAGATAAGATGAGCATCTCAACATATTTTTGCAATGAGCATGTATATCAGTCATGGATAAGTTCCACTTGTATCTGATGGATTTTAGACCAGAATTCACCTGCTGTTAACAGAGATAGTGTGACATGTGCTAGAAAATATATTGCTTTCTTGACCAGAGCTCCCTTCCCTTTATTTCTCAATTGTTTGCCCGAGGGGCCTTGAAAATGGCTCCATAAGACTACAAAACTTACCCAGTAGCAAAGTCCTGCCAGCTTCCATCTGCAGCCTTTTTAAAGACTTTAACAGCTACGTTAGCTGCAGGACTTCCTCTGACTGCATCCAGCACTTTCACCATGAGAGGGCATTTGGAATCAACGGAGCCATGGGAGACCTTGGGGAAAGCAGAAGAGGTTGTATAGGAGCTATTCAGAAGCTCTGCAAAAACCTTCTTTCAAAGAAAAGATGGATTCTTATTGCAGAATTAACGTTGACTTAAAAGCAAGTTCTTTGCCAAATGGTAATCAAAGCTAGTTTGCAAACATCTATTTCTTAAAGCAGAGTATCTTAGTGCTTTATACTGATCACTATTACACACACACACACACACAAACTGATTGCTCGATAAATATTTAGAGTTGCCTATATCCCTGGGAAAATATTATAGAGTATACATTTTTAATGAGGTCACAAATAAGAAAATAGTAAATTATTGTGAGCGCAGGCAGGGTATGTTAGCATAGGAGACCAACAAAGAAATATCTATGACATCACTAGGGCTGTAAGAATATTTGTTTCTTAAACTTCATTTTACTATATGGAATTCTTAGTCATACTTCAAAAAAATTTTTTTTAGTGCTTTAGAGATGTACTTGTTTGGTGAAGAAGATAAAGCTACCTCTATAGTGAAGATACGGGATGCAAGTCACAAACTGACAGAAACAGAAATAAAAGGTCACACCTCCTAGATCCCTGACCCGATCATAAGATCCTAAAATAGATGGGTAAATGGCAAAAAAATGTAGTTTTAAGAATTCTGAAGATGCTACTTAAAAAAATGGTAGTAAAATAACACTCCAGCAAAGCCTAATGGTTACAGAATTTCATGGATGAGGAGGATGCTATTCATCTAGAAAATCTAGATTACCATTCTTGTAATGATTGAGTTTGAATAAAAAGAGACTCACCAGTGGTGCAGCTTCAGAGAAAAATACCAGTCCAGCTAAGAAAACAAAGAACACAGAGTGAAAGGCCATTCTGTTTGCTGTTAGTGAGCCTTGGTGCCAGCAGCTAGGAGCTGAGAGGATTTGGGATTTTATACCCAATCCTACAACAAAACAGGCTGCTTATTGGGTGCCCATATGACTCCAAATCTGCTGATTCTGACTATTTGCTTAGTAAATAGTCCAATCCTAGAGTTAGTTCATGAATAGCACTGCCATTGCAGTCAATGGAAGGACTGCAGGATCACTAGAGCAAAGAGAATAAGTAACGGATACAAACATGACCCTTGCCTGGGGAGATTAGACTCGTAGAAAGCCCTCCACAGAATAATGGAAATGACCTTTGTTTGCCCAGATGTCCAACCAGTTCCAGGAGATCTTCTTTAGCTTGCCCTCAGGTTGTTCACAATAATGCCCCAATGCTTTCTCTGCACCTGCTCCATGTTTCTTCTCAATGTATTCAATGCTTTCTGAAGACCAGTTACCACATATAGATGCAGACTTGGTATGGGTGATGGAGTTTGTTGTCTGTCTGGCTCAAGCAGTGCTAATGGTCCATGCTGGGAGACAGGTTCCCAAGCAGTCCCCTTGCTTGTTTAAAAGGAGCAACGTTTCTTTTGAAACCTAATTTAGATAGGATCTGACAACATGCTGCCTCTCACCAGAAGTTCCTAAGGATTCATCTTGCCTAATCTTCAGGTAGACATTGAGGTTTCCTCTTAGTCACTGGGAAGAGCTCTGTCCCCTTGGGAAGATAAAGGTCTCAGAAAAGTGAAATGAGTCCTCTCTTGCTCCATGTACCCCAGAAGGAGCCAAGGCAACTAGCATAGACCGGTAGCTTATGCTATCATCCAGCTAATGTTCTAGTTACCAAACTCCTATTACGCTGGAAATGTTATTATTATGCTCTGAAATGTACATTTGGGTAAGAGGTTTTACAGGGGTGAACTCGGCCCCAAGCTAAGTTGGGAGAAGGTGTCAGCTGGGGAACAGGCATGGCATAGCTGGGTTTCTCCAGCTGCATCACATAAAAATTGTCTGTATGTACCTTGTACTAGTTGAGAGAGAAAGAAACAGCCCTGTTTGGTATTTCCTTCTCCCCATGTCCTAAACAACCCTGAGTCTACACATCTGTTCTCAGGAGCTGGCATACTTAGTTTTTACTGATTTCACAGTATTTGAACAAAAAAGCAATTTTGCCTCTTAACTTGAACAGGATTATGATGAAGGTCTTAGAGAGAAGTCATGGACTGTATTCTCCCGTGGCTTTCATGCCTTCAGGCTGCTTTATGCAGTTGTTCTCTTTAGGCAAAGCTGTTTTTTTGAAAAAATCTATATTACAGTAATCTCCTGAACTGGGACCAAAGTGCCCTTTGTGCTTACAGCAAAGCAGGCTGATAGGCAGGTAGAATTCTACGCTCACTTTGCATGCATGTAAAAATCAATGCAAGGTGCCCAGCAGTAACAAATCATGCTGCAATCTAGTGCTTGTGCATCGTATTCAGATCTTGGAAAGGTAAATACTGCTTTTAGAGCTGTGCATCGACACTTTATTTTGCTCTCATTGTAAATATTTCTCTGAAGCAGTAAAGCTTTGTATGTCACAAAGAGAAATTATCTGTATTCTAGTGCAAGTAGACTGCCCTGTCATTTGCTATCATCAGCTGTTCTGCAAGGAAATAATGCCAAGGAACTAATGATACTGGCACCTGCCTGCATGTGAAATTGCTCTCCCATGGGAGAATGACTTAAAAAAATAATTATTTTTCCTAGGTTTTCCTGCAAGGTAACAGTTTCTGAAAATTCAGGTCTACAGGGATAGTATATTTCAGCTGTCCATATTATCTATTTTACTCTCCTCTTTTATAACATTGACCTTTTGGTAGCTAGTTCTTAAAGTGAATAAGAAGCATGGAAAATTCTAACGCCAAACATGAATTTTTTTTCTTGTCCTTCATTCGCTGTTTTTTTTCAACTTGCCATCCCATACATAGCCTAGATAGGGATCCTTTGACTATTATCAGGGGCACCATTCTGAAGGGAAATTAGATTTTGTGTGTTTGTGAATCTCCTCCGTTCACACATTCAGCAGATAAACAGATTATTTCTGTAAGTTCTAAGATAGAAGTGGACTCAGTGAGAAGCTAAAAAAAATATCTTTATCATTTCTCTGATCCGGAAGGCCATGGAGCATCTAGAATTTATAGGGAATTCTATTAAAATCCCATGCGAACCTGATTTAAATCTACTATAGCCTGGTGAAACTGATGCTAGGTAGATCTTCCTCCTTCTGTTGTCAGCCTCAACCTATTAGCACAATATGCTAATGCTTTCCATAAAATGTATGGGAGGACTCAGGAATTTGGAAAAGCTGGCTGTAAAGAATGATTCTCCCTTGTTGGAGAATCAAAACATGACTGTGGAGGGAAAAGGAGAAAGGGGATGGGAAACTGCTGAGCATCCAGCAAGCGCTGATTGACTCTTGGCTGTCTATTGTTGTTAACATTTTCTGTGCAATGGGATTCTGAAGCATACAAACTGAATAACTTATCCCAGAGTAAAAAAAAATATGGGAACGTGAAATGACAAGGGGCTGAGCACTGAGGAGTAAGTGGGGCTGGGAAACTCTAGGCCTTCTGAAGGAGTAGGGAAGCTGCCATGGAAAGCAGCAAACAGGCAGTTCCCAGAGACTGCTAGCTGGATCCATGCCACAAAGCAAGCGGTGCAACACGGGGCCTTAGCAGAGAGCAATAGCATAAAAGCGCTACTGTAAGAAAAGAGTAAACAGGCACTGAAAACTTCTCAGACAGAGATATTTAGGAATCCTGGTGTGGAAGAAACAGTAAGATTGCATAGCTAATATAGAGACAGCATAAGGCTATTTGGGGGCTAGGAGACACACAAAACCCAGAAGAAGGGGTGATCACCCAGCATAGAGGGTGATGAGGGAGCTGGAGAAGAGAATGGCAAAGAGTCCCTGGTGTGCACAGTAACCTCAGCCTTATGGAAGCCAAGAAGTATGAGACCCCCAGTTATGGAAAAATTTAGATAATCCTCAAATATGTGAATGCTTTAAGGCTTATCTGAATTCCAAATCAGTTGAAGATCATCTCTGAAGAATTAGAATTAATGCCTATTTTTAATGAAAGCATGTTCCCTGCTTGGAAGCATTACAGCGTTCAGGTCAAGAACAAACATGTCCTGCTAATACTCATGTTTATGTCAGGGATTTTTCCAGTCGTGCTACAGTATTTTTCTCTCTTTTCCATGTAGTCTCACACACACGCTTGTTTTACACAGATAAGCTCCTTATTTCTGCTCCATTCCCTTCTATTTCATTTTATTTAGAAAGGCAACTGCTTCTACATGACAAAACGCTCAGGCTGAAATATCTGACTTTGACCATAAAAACCTGTAAGCTTCTCCTGTGACTTTGGAGTGAAAGCCATTCAGTAATCTGGATAGATTTCCCTAGCACTTTCCAAAGAATTAATGAATTCCTAAGCTCTGAAAAAATCCGTTCTATAGTATAGATACCTGAATGTGACACCTTCTTTCACTTTTCTGGAGTAACGTTCCATAGGGACTTAAAGCAAAAGACCCGATATTTACCTCTGGAAGAAATTTGCCTGAATTTTCTGAACTAGAGTCAAGAACTTTGAGATTTTCTGTTGATTTCACTAGTTGCTAATTATGTAACATCTTACCCCTCTGCAAAGCCAGGGATAATACTTTTCTAATTAAAAAATGTGGTCAGGAAGGTTCATGTTTGAGCTTGAATTTTAATTTATAAAGAATTGCATTAAAAAATAGTGGCATTTCAGGTGTGTGTGGTGTTTGCATGTCTGTCAGTCTGCTGCCCATTTAGATTTTCTCTGAGGAGTATATCTGTATTTAGAGCTTTAATGATCATTCTCAGACTTCTTTGTGCATAGGACTAACACTGGCTATTTTAATGGGAAGTAAGGAATGCTGATCTTAAATAGAAAAATAAGAAAATCATCCTTATCTTGTATCCTATATCAATTCCAGTCAATCTGAAAATGAGGAAGTGTAAACCGTTAGCAAACAATTTATAAGACAGGTAGGTTGTGTTGGGCTTCTGATATAAAATCACACGTTTTGATCATTTCAAGGTTATATCCAAGGAGCATCCTGGGACATAGCCCAAAGTCCAAAAAAAGAAACATCTAAATGGATGATTGTTGCTTTGGGGTATTTGTGATGTATGAATTCACCTGGCACCTGCTCACCTCAGCAGGCTTTTGCTCTGAAGTGTTTAAACTCCAAGGTCACTGCGCACTGATCACTGCAAGGAACTACTTCATTAGCTAACTCTATAGTCCCTGTGATCCCTCTAAAACAAACTTCTCTTCTTCAACTTTAATATGTATTCATGTTTACATATAATCCATCATCTAGACAAGTGATTGCAAAAAAAAACCCCAAATCAATTCATACACAAAGCTAACTGAATAACCTTGTGCCAGCCCTGATGCCTTAACCTTTCCTATTGCTGAAAGATGCTTGGAACTTGCCATGAGATCAATGTTTTTAAAGGTAAATTTCTTTGTTAGCAAAATGACTAGATTGTTTAGGTTATAAGTTCATTTTTGTTCTGTTCCTACAGTGAGAGGTACACAGTAAATCTACAACATGATGCAAATGTTTCTGATAGCAGAAAACATTACCAGAGGCCACTATTTTCATAGGGTCTTGGCTAGGCTCTTTTGGGAGTGTATGACATCTTTTAAGGCATTCTCCATAAATTCTCAGTTTACTCTCAGTGGACTACAGATGTCAAATGAATAATTAGATCAGACATGACAATGAAAATCTTCCCTTAGATATTATGACCATTAAAAAGATTCTGTAGGGTTAAATTATAATCTTTTCTTAAGTTACAAATATATTTGCTAAAGCTGTTGCAGCTATGTACTTTGCACAGTATCTTGCTGTTCAAGATTGTAAAATGCTGAGTCTAAGGCACTTCATTCTGGTACCTGAATACAAATAGGTGTGTGGAAATGCCTGTTTTTCAGTATGCAGGGCCACCTGGGTAGTATCTTCAAAAGCTTCTTCAAATTTGCACAAGGCCAAATTGGCCATTGGTTAATGGCTAATCTTCCTATAATGTCATTTAACTTACTCAGTTCTTTCTTTAGTGGAGATCAGTGTACATAGATCACCACCTGGACTCATCTGGATGCAGCTTGGATGTGAACTGTCATGGGAGTGCCCGGGAGTGCCTTGACACTGTCCTTGTCCTGGGCTGCCCAGCCCCTGGATCCCTCCCGCTGAGCTGCCCCACCTCGGCATGAGATCCCGTCTGCCCTGCCATAAAATCCACTGGGCACACTGTTGAGTGGAAAGCTACCAAGTTACAGTGACAGTCACCCATCTATGCCTTTCTTTTTATGAATTGAACCAGTGCCTGCTTCCTGCCAAAGGCTCTGAGGAAATGCTGTACTAATCATTCTATCTCATAAACAGTGTTCCTGTATCTACCATGGGCTTCACTGAACTTTTGCATCAGCTTCCAAGTACATTTGCCAGTGTCACTGGTCTGGCAAAAACAAACGTGTACCACATGAAAAGGATCTGAGAGAAAACAACCTTGTATCTTTTGAGGGATAGAAAGAAAAGGGTACCTCAAAAGGGCAGGAACAGGGCAGATTATGACCCCTATATCATGTACAATACAGTAATAACAGGGATTTCCTTTTTTATGTTGTTGTTGTTGTCTTTTTGCTCTTCCTCAACTTCTAAGAACAAGAATAAACTATACTACAGCATTTCAAGGAGAAAAACTGTTGAAGAAGGGCTAGACACTTCTATGCTGTGGAACCAGCAAACAGTGTGATGCATAAGCAGAAGAAAAGAGTTAATAGCTATTGTAGGCCAGCCACTGCTCTTAGACTAGCTTACCTGAGCCAAAAGCTGTTGCTGGTTATACCCATAGTAGATGTGAAAGCTAACTCTGTGAGCAAGGTAGGAAATATGTGGTGAATGCATACTATAAAAAATATGAGTAGCTCTGAGATTCCTAGTGCTTCTCACCACATTGCCAGTAAATCAAGCTAGTTGTGTACTACATGGGATAAAAATAACTTGTAAAGTTTGAAATACTGTGGGCTACATGAGTCAACAGGCGATGAACTGGCAGCTATGACTTGGTATATTGTAAGGGAAAATCTAGCTTGTGTATGTTTTCATATATGTAAATACACTAACTCTCCAGTATGCATTCTGTATGAAGTGCTGTCTGCCTTACATACCGCAAACACAGATTTCTTCTTTAAATGGATGAAGAATGGCAACATGCATATACTTTTCCCTGATTAAGCCTCTGTGGTTATAACCCCCTTTATCTACTGCCAGCCAAATTGGGAGACTGAATTCTAATCACATAACAGGTACAAGCCCAGGTTTATAGAATGCAAGCTTGTGAACAGTTCAGTGCAACACCTGCTGAGGATAAAAATAGCAGTTTCTTTGCTTACTATCTCTGAACTAAGTTCAGAACACCTCTTGTAGCACAAAAATAAAATATATATCAGCTGAGGCCACAACTTAGCTGTATGTACGGCTGTTATGCCACTGTTCTAGATCTACAATCACAGCTATTATAAAATCTGCTTTTTACAGTTGGGGGTCTGCTTTTTATCCCTGCCCTGTGTTTGTGTATGCTCTTCCTGGGGAGCTTCTCTTTCTTGGTCTGCATGGTATATGAGCCCACCACATACCATTGCTGAGAAACTGTGCAGTCACAGGACTGTTCAGGACTTTTTCTGCATCCAGGGATGTTGTGTCAGTAATAATAATGAAGCAGAGGCCTGCTGTGTCTTTTGGACAAACTCAAGCAGAACAACAACCACCTTGTCCAGCAGACCCTCTATGTGTCACGCAATATGTAGTGTCCATGGGGTGAAACAGTAGCTGGCTTACAGCAGCCAGTCAGATCTCTGCTATAGTTAGGAAAAAAGCTGTATACCCGTACACAAGTCAGAGAGGTAGGAAGTTTGAGCTTCTGACTCCAACAGCTTGTTTTACAAACCTGGAGTCCACACAGTGATTTTAAATATTGTGTAAAAAAACCACCGTACAAGTGGAGTGATCCACAGCACTGAATGAGCATGTAGCTATTGGGGAACTATTCCTACTGCTCACTATTATGGCATGTGGAGGTCTCAAGCAACTTTCTATGCAGGCTCGTTTTCCTTGCTAGCAGCAATTCAAGCTAGTAGCAGAGATGTCCAAAGGATCCCTTGATGCTGGATGTTTGTCCACTAAATGCTATATACCGATGACTTCAATACAAAGCCATACGTCTTCCATATGCAGGCAATTAGTCTAAAAGCTTCTCCTTGCTTGGCTTTAAAATCTATAAATTCTGTAATGCAGATTGTGCTGTGTACCACTAAAACATGCCTAGATTGTTTTTTACCTTTTGGGACATTTTTTTCCTCCACAGGCTGAGTTTGGGTGTTTCAAATCTCTGAGAAATTCAGTGTTGCTTGACTAAAGTAATCCAAGAAAATCTGGAGTCCTTACAGTATGAACTGTGATTGTTGTACTGGCCCTTCTAACAGCAGTTCCCAGGCCAGAGCTCATGGACCACTCCTGCTCCTCATCACCCCAGCGTTCATGCAGAGCTTTTGTGGGGACCGCGCAAGACCTCCTGCCCAAAGGCATCTGCCAGGTAGTACCCTTCCTGCTTGTAGGGAAGCACTGTGGCCCCTTTGCTACTACACAATGCAGTGCACACAGCATCCCATGTCTTCCTGAAACTGCATCACAGCCTATAATATTGGAGCCACCAGAACACAGCTTAGGGAAATATGTACTGGCAAACTAAATTCATTTAATCCCCTTCATCTCTGTGATTTTACCCTCTGAGTGTGTTTCAAAGGAATTTTAATCCCCTTTCATGTAGGCCAGAGAAGGCACTGAGTCTAGCAGCTTGTCCACACCTAGCAGAATAGTTACCACACTTTATGTTCACATACTGCCTTAACTAACTCTCAAGTGTGGCCAAACACACAAGTCCTTAGGATCACTTGGATCCCTCAAAATGCTTTGAAATGTCAGGCTGAAATCCTTATCCACCCTTGCTAATTAGCACTCTTCCCCAACAGAGGACAAAAGACTTAAACACTCTGTATGATTTCCTTTATTCTGATTTCCTTCATTTAAAAGATACCCTCTGTCTTCAATATTAGACTTCTCTACACTATCGGCTACTATTTTGTACCAATGATTTCCCATGAGCTTAACATTGTTAGCTATTGAGGTCCTGTTGACAGAGAAAAAGTAAATTTTAGCTTTTTCTCTAAAGATGATACTCTGCAATAGGTGCTTTAGTCTTTGAAAAATAATGAAACAAGCATAGACTGAGATGGGGAAACCCAGCAAATAAATCCAGACCATGACTATTATCTGGGGAATATTTGACTATAGACAGAATTGTAGATCTTTTATTAGTATCAGCTTGATGAACCTACTGAAGTTCCTCTGCAACATATGAAAAGTCACATAAAAAGAGGAACACATACTAATTTTGCTCCTTCTTTGTACCATTATATGAGGAAGGCTGTAAACAGCAGGCAAAGTGTCTAGTTGCTAGTCACACTCCTTTCTGTCGAGCAATTTGTCTTTTTGTTTTTTTTTAAACCCAGGTTTGGCATGCAGAAGTTGGGAAAAACTTTTCTCCCCCTCTGCCTGAAGCGGCATGCACAACTGCATGCTGCATACATGCAACTGGCTTGTGGATGGTGGGCTTTATTTCCTGCAGAGGTCCATAAGTAGAATCATAGAATCACACAATGGTTTGGGTTGGAAGGGACCTTAAAGGTCATCTAGTTCCAACCCCCCTGCCATGGGCAGGGACACCTTCCACTAGACCAGGTTGCTCCAAGC
>JANZLQ010000029.1:6169277-6203252 GCA_026212715.1 Elanus axillaris | reverse complement strand
CCATGTCTTCCCTGTGCTGAGGCCCCAGAGCTGGAGGCAGCACTCCAGGTGGGGTCTCGCCAGAGCGGAGCAGAGGGCAGAATCCCCTCCCTTGACCTGCTGGACATGCTGCTTGGGATGCGGCCCAGGGTACAGTTGAATGACTCTATTGATGTATTCTATTATAGATTGATGAACTCTGGTAACATCTACCAACACAGGTCTAACAACTGCTTTGAGAAACCACTCTCTGGGCTTTTTCGAAAGCCCAAACTCCTCCGGCTGTTCCTTTCACCCAACCACCCAAAAAAGTAGAGGAGAGGTAGCAGAGTGCCCTGTTCTGCCCTTCCCATTCACCTGCCTGTCAGCTCATTCCCGAGAGGATCCTGCCCCGTGGCCTGTGGCAGATCATCCGGCGGTCGTGGAGCTCTGCAGCCACTGCAGTTGGTTTGGCCTGGGAATAAATGGCTCCAGCAACCTGGAGCTAGAGTCATGTTGTGGTACAAAGGGACTCTCTTAAACAGAGTTCATGGGTCTGTCATGTGCAGGTCTTGGCTGCTCAGTTTCAGAGAAAACTTCACTGTAAAAATCAAAAAAAAGCCATGTCCTTGGCTGAAGATAAACAAACCCAGCAAAGCAAAGTTAATCCTTTTAAAATGTAAATATTAAATTAAACTTTCATTTTAACAGAACCGTTGGGTTTGCTGCCCTTTGGCTGGAATACCTTCTCTCTCCTCTGCTGTAGGGCAGCACCACTGGGTTGGGAGCACATCCCTTCTGCCGTACAGGGAACAAATTGCTCAAGGTGGGAGGAAGCTGTTGTCACTGGAGTCCTGACTTTGAGGATCACAACACGTGCAAAGAAAAAGGCATCCCAGCTGGACTCTGGGGGAGAATCTGCTGACGGTTTGAATGACAAGCAGGGCATGGAGTCATACCAGCCACTCTGAGATGCGTCTGAGCCTGGCTGTCGGGCAGCTTACTGCATGTCTTTTCACTGCCTCTCTGCTCCCAGAATCATAGCAACATTGCAAAAGATGATGGCTTGTCTGGCTGCTCCAGACTCTTTAGTTAAAAAGCACAGGAGAAGAAAAATATAAAAAGAAGAAGAAGGAAAAAAAGGTAAGAAGGAGATGGAAAAAAGAGGCTGAGATGTAAAGAGCATGGTGGTAGGCACCTAAATCTAACACTTTTTGTGACGTTCATGAAAATAGCTGAACATAGGAGAGGGGTGAGGTAGGCTGGCACTCTGTTGGGTGCACAGTCTCTCTCAAAGATAGGACAATGAAGGCCAGTGGCTCTGGGTAAGGATCGTTGCAGCAGGATAACTGTGCCATTCTCTGAGCATCTCTGTGACATTGTGGATCCCCCAAAAGATGTGGTGACTGTTGTTCTTATTGACCAGTTAAGAGTAATTTCCAGTGCAGCAGTTTTGGCCTTCTGGTTCCTTCCTCCACATTCCTCCTGCTTACAACGTATGATCTTCACACAGTCTGTCAATGTATTTGTTTGGCTTAATCCTGTGTTTCTGTGAGTAAAGTTTGCTAATTCTTATAAACAATTTTATTTGCCTAGCTGAGCTGGACTTTGGGCAACTTGAAATTCAGGTGTCTGCATAATAGTGCTGAATATAGCCAGTACCTGGAAAATCTGCTGTGCTTGCCCAGAGAGGGACCTTTTCTCCTCTCTGCTCAGCAAAGAGAGGAATTTTAAGTCCCTCTGGCTTTCCATCCTCAGTTTGTAATTCTGTTGCTAAGTGGCAACGAAAGAAGATTATCGGATCACAGATTAACAGAAACCTCTATTCAGTGTTCTTGTGTAATTACACATTTCAGTTACTTGAGAACTGATTTTTAGCTGCTGTGTTCCTTCCCCACCCTCACCCCTCCATAGATCTGTTATCCTCAGGGGCTGCTGAGGGTCCTGAACAACTGGCCGTCTCTTTCCACACTCAGCCTCTGCACCTCAAGGGTCTCTGCTCTTGGCGGGGGGGGGGATGTGTCTCAGTAACTAAAGTTCTACCCTAGGCCTCCTGAATCATTTATTTGGGGAGAAAGCAGGAGAGAGTGTATAAAACAGCTTCAAGAGTTCAGATCTTTCAGAGGTCACCCATTTTCTTCCCTCACTGACAAATTCCCCATTTCTTTTTCTCTTTTCCCTGCCAACGTGGTTCTCTTGTCTCAAGCAAAAGTGGTCAAGCACCTTCAGAAAGCGGAGGAAGAAACAACCCTGAGTGGCGAAGGTAATTATTAAATGTTAAGGTGAATCTCTGGCAGAAATTGCTTAGAGTGGTTTTTGAGGGGGAACCAGCATAGAAAAATCAGGAAACAGCACAGCTGGCCGGTGTCAGGGATGCAGACAGAAAGGAAGTCTGGGAAGGAGATGTAATTTGTCATCTGGGAGGAGGGGATGGTTGTGCACAGCACGTGCATTCTCACAGAAGCATGAGGAGCAAAGTCCTCTTGATGTAGGAAAGCAGTTTAGATTAAGTATAAAAGCTGCACCGAGGAGAACCATGCGAGGAAGAGGAGACAGAAAGAAGGACGGAGCTGCACGGGGACCTGTCCCTGCAACTGAGGGAGAGGAAGGAATGTGAGCCGAGCATTTAATAAGAGCAGGGAAGGGGAGGAGAAGAATTGACTGGCTAAAATGGAAGTAAAAGGTAAGATATTGACATGGAGGGATGGTGAGAAACAAAAGCTGCAAAAACAACAGAAGGGAAGGATGTGTGAAGGGAGAGAGGTAAACGAAAGGATAGACTTTCAGGAAGTGATGGACACAGACTGTCATGCAAATAAAACACAGAAACAGAAAGTAGCAATGTATAGAAAAGCAGTTCTGTGGGCAGTTCAATATACCTGCTTTCCAGGGGACTGGTATTTTCAATGTCTTTTATGCTCACGTCTCCCAGGGAAGCAGTAATTCAAGACAAAGCAAGGCTGAAATAGTATTTTCTGGGTCAGTCTCTGTGTTTTAAACTGTAGCTGACATTAAACATGTGCTGCCCCTGTGCCTACTCAAGGCCGTATGATTGATGAACATCCTGCTTTACAGAGCCCCTTGCAAAGGAGACACTGGGGGCTTTTTTGGTTTCAAATTTTAGAAGGAATGAATACGCACTGTCCTTTTTTTCTGAAGAGCTTGTGTAATTCTGTCACCCTTACCTTAGCTTTGCATGTAACTTCTCTTTGGAGGTAACTGTGCTACATTCAAACAGGACACTGCTAAGATGGGTTTTAGCTCAGTGGCCCCATCAGGGTAACTAGAGATGAGTGCAGCAAGTCCAAAAATGGACTCCTCTTGCTGGGATGTGCTAATTCAGCTGATCAAACACAAGGCAAACATTCATTTTGCAGTAGTTCCTACCCCAGAACAGATTTCTCCCATATATGTTATGGGTCTCCTTCAGACTTGAAGAAGAGAATCGGTTTTGATTTCTCTTCATCCTTAGCAGCAAGCTGCAGGAGGTGTTTGCTGCCCTTGCGGCTCTTCTTTTGGCACAGCACCCTGGACGAGGAAAGGAGATTGCTCCCTTTCTTTCCTTCCTATCTAAGTCCATGTGGATCTTCAGGTCTGAGACACAAGTTTTGGGGATTTCAGTCTGAAAGGGTAGTCTCGACTTCATCACGCCAGTGCCCAGGGACTGCTCCAGAAGTAGGGGCCTGGGAGACCTTGCAACATGGAGATGGTGGAAAGCAGAGAAGCGAGCAGGCAGAGGGCCCAGTGTGTACTTCTGGGCAGTGATACACGCAGTCTCTGTTTTTGACTGGTGCCCCCATGAGCAGTCTGCTTTTGGTTTTGAAACCTGAAAAGGTTTTGCCTGAGATCATGTAGGGCCCTTCATCTGAAGTCGTTCTGGACGATGAAAGAATACCCTTCAGAAATAGAAAGTATTCTCTTTTCACGCCTACAGACATCCTACTGTCTCATGATTAGTCATCTGCTGTCTAAACTCCATCTTAACCAGAGTTAGCAAAAACTAAATTCCTTGCACCCATGAAAACTAAATTACTAGGACTATGGCAGCCTTGCTATTTGTCAGAGTATCCAGTTACGACAGGGTGACTAATTTGTTCCTGACCTTGTAATTACACATGTTTCCCTATATGACTGCTGTGATTAACATCACAACTCCTATTAGAATTACACTTGCCTTACATCCCAGGCTGAGCTCTGCTCAGAAGGAAAAGGAATTGCTGGACCCTTTCGTGGTGCCCTTGCCTAGATGCTGAGGAAACTACCAAGTGACACCTGAAGAAGCAAACCTAATAGTGCCTTTGTGGCAAATAGGGTCTAGTCTTGACCCTAGACCAAGTCTAGTCTTCTTTTATGAGTCTTCCAGCATAGTGGCATGGACAGGACGAACCACAAAAGAAAGAAGTATCGACAAAAGACAAACAGCTTTCTGTGGAAACCTGATGAAGCAAGGAGAGAGAAAAGGAGTGAAAAACATACTGCATTGCATCACACATAACAAAATTGTTAACTTTCTGAGGGAGGGGGTATCCTGTGCTCTTCTGTGTAATTTTTTTTCTCCATCCCTTCTTAATTTTTGCTGTTAAAAAAAACCAACCATCCACAATAGGTCTCTGTTCCAAAGGCGTCACTGGTAGGCTGTTCCTTTTGACTTAGGGCGAGAGTCATACCGAAACCACCACACAGTGAACTGGGATGTTGGGACCCTGCAGCTTAAGTCATCACCCGTATAAATCCAGCACACTGGTAGAGCTGCCTCAGGTTAAAACCATGCAAAGTTGAAAGAAGAGTGGAGGGAAGGGGGATGAAGAGGTGCTGCTAGAGACTGCTGCAGCATTACTTGATGATAAGACCCATAAGGGAATTTACTGCTCCTCCAGGGTGCTTTTTGTTAGCTGCAGTTCTATCAATCAGGTTAAATGTTGTTTTTCTTTTCATTACAAAATGTGTCAAAACTTCTGAAAGAAAAATGCCAGAAGCACTTCCTAAGGGATTCGTCCTTAGAGAACAGGAAAGCGTTGGTATGTTGCCAGAGAACATCTTATTTAAGAGATCAGTGACAAAGCTGGAAAAATCTTTATTCTTTGGAAAGGATTTGCTACCTACATGAAAGGGAACACCAGAAAAGAGAGGCTGCGTTGCAGTCCAGGACCTTGTTCCTTATTCCCACGGGCTTCACTGGGCACAGCTGGTTACGTTTTAATGCCAGTAAAGACATCCTCCTCGCCAACCCAAACGCCTTTCAGCCGCAGGGACGCTGCAAAACCCTGGCTGGCTCTTGCCTGGCGCTGCTGCTCCTGAAGGCGTTGTTGCCAGCCGCTCAGCCACCCACCCCTCGCAGGGGTGTCCGTACCCCCGCATTTTAGGGGACCGCTGTCCCTGAGGTCCCCGTCAGGGACGAACGTGCGATCGCGGGCTGCCGCCTGCCGGCCACCCCCCTACCGGCACACCCCATCTGCTGGGGGGGAATACCTTTTTTTGGGGTGGTTTTGGTTTGGTTTGGTTTTCTTTTCTTTTTTTTTTCTTTTTTTTTTTTTTCCTTGGAGGCGGTGGGGCGGGATGCTCCGGGCCCGCTGCGGGCAGGAGGCAGGCAGGGAAGCGAGCATCGCGTTTTCCTGGACAGAAGGGAAGATGTAACTAACCGTTCTGCTTCAAGACATGCCTTACGGCCTGGGTGCCTCCAGAGGAGTAGCTGGTCATCTGTGGGTAATAAAGATAGTCAACCAGTTCTCTTTTCAATGACACCAGGGAGAATGCCTGCCATTCCTCTGTCACTGGGGTTTAGAAGCTTATCTGTTCAGGCAGGCAGAGCCAGCCATAAAAAACTAAAAATCATTCTGTCACCAGGGTAAATAAATAAAGAAAAAAATAATGCTGAAGGCAGATTTTCCTTCCCTTTGAAAGCCTGGATTTCTTTCCTGATGCTCCACAAACAAACTTAATGCGCTCAGGTCAGCTATTGTCAAACTCCAACTCCTGTAAACAAAAAAGGACCGAGTCTGCTGGACGAGTAGGAGGCACAGTGGAGTGTTTCAGTTCCTGTCGATCCCTTAATCTGGCTACAGAGCACAGCAGGAAAAGGTAGATGTGGGAGAGAAACAAAGAGGGGTTATCTGAGGGGCAGGGCTTTTCAAAGGAGGCTCTTTCTGAAATGAACCCTGGTGGTACTAACTGCTAGTTTATTTGTCATGCAAATTCCTTCCAGTGCAGCAAACATTCCTTACAGATTATTTCTCTCTAACACACAGCAGATAATTTTCTAAGATCAGACTGAGTGGTACATTCAGCACATTCTCTTCCAGAAACAAAAATAACAGCTGCTCTTCTTCCACACCATCACATATTGTGTCATATTGTCCTTTTTCTGCTAATCCCAAACTTTGGCTGATGCAATAAATCAGCTTGCAGGAGCCTAAAATCATGTTTAGAGCAGAACCTCACTGCTCTGGAGCTTTCTGCCTCAAATTATTTTCTTGCCCCTTTATACCAGATTACACTGAGAATGTTTCTGTTCCATTCATGCGTTTCAAAAGTATTCTTCTTTTTGTTTTGTCATAGGGCAGAATACTCCCTCTCAGTGAAAATCCTGAATAGGATATCTGACAAATAAGTAAAGACACTCTGGGAGAGCACCATTTTCTTCCTTTTGGATTTTGCACTGTGTGTGTAGCGTCCCAGCCATGTCCTTCCCAACTTCTTGCCCACCTGCTTGCTGGCAGGGCAGCGTGAGAAGCAGAAAAGGCCTTGGCACTGCTCAGCAATAACTAATGCATGCCTGTGTTATCAACACTGTTTTGGTCACAAATCCAAAACGTAGCACCATAGGAGCTACTATCAATAAAATTAACTCTATCCCAGCCAAACCCAGTACAGTGGGATGCCAGACTACACTAAAGTTTACCAGTTGGATTTGTAGGAAGGGGATCACTATAAAATGGTGAGATCTTTGGCAAATTATACAGTAAAATATCTCTTCTAAGTGGATTTAGTGGGGGCGTTGAATGCTTAGGATTTTTTAGCAGAATGTTTGCTTAAGTATCTCCTTTAAAAGATTTCCTTAATGCTTGAATAGATAACTATACTTCCATAATGACCTGGATTAATTTATGAGTCCAGTTTTACTGTGGTTTCTTTCCCAGCTCCTAATACCGTGTTATGCTCAACCACTGCAAGGTACTTATGTCTTCTTTTAATTTTAAATGCATTTGCAGGAATTTTCTTGGATTTTAAAAGAGGAGAATTAAAGGAGGAGAATACAACAGGAAGGGGTTAGGATTTAAAGGCAGCCAAGATTTTTTTTTTTCTAACTATATCTTTAAAAAGAAATTGATTCTGAGTGTCTCACAAGTATTTTGAACTAATCTTATAAAGTAACATGAGCAGAGTGAGCCAGAAAATTTAGCAGCATTTACAATGGTGATTGCCTCTATTCAAGTTTTAAGGGAAGTTTTCATGTAAGAGTAGACCTGTGTTCAGTTACATCCTATCTTCCTTTCTTTGATAAAAGCATCCTAATTAACAACTTCAAGGATGCTCTAAAGTCACTCTGCTTGGACTTGCTTCACATGGTATCAAATATTTAAATGCTCATTAATTTGAAGAACAGGAGTGTGAGAACCATCCTCCACCCCTTGTTCAGGACAAGTCCTTGAAATCTGCTCCAGCTGTTTACCTGCTATAGTCTGGGCTTCACCTGCCCCAGCTGACAGCCATTTATGCAAAGTGCAGTAAGCTCAACTACTAACTAATTCCACTAGTACCACCCACTAGGGTGGTAGTTAACCTGCAAGAGTATTTGGGGCATTTAGGGGGTAACCACATCTGACACTAAGTCTAGTTTGCTTGTTTAAGAGATGTCTGAAAAACCTCATGCAGGATTCTGAGTGGATATGGCTTGTTTTGTTTGTGTCAGGGAAAAATATTTTATTCCAGTGAGGCAGAGTGTAAGGAGAAGGAATAGGTCCTCTCCAAGTTACCAGGACTATGGAAAATTAAATATTTCTATGCATCTGCATTTCAGCTCTCCCACATCTTGCTTGCAGGAACAAAAATAAAGGCGGGATGGATGACAAAGAAGCTTTTCTCTAACAGATCTATTACTTTGACAGTACCTCTCTGGGGTCCTGATTCAAAAGGAGCTTGGGAGGCTTTGTTTTTCCTGCTATTGCAAAAGTCAAGCTTGCTGGCTACAGGACAAAAGTGTTAGGTGTATCACAGGACGATAAATGGTAAAATGGTGATCGCTCCTGAGCACAGAACAAGTCTCTCCCTGCTAGCACTAGCTGTGTTGTCAGACATGAGTTACATCAGGTGCAATGCATCATCTGGGAGATGTGATTTGGCCCCATCTAAAAACTGATGCCCTATGTACCTAATTCCTTCTACTCAGCAGCTCTGCTTTTCCTTTTTCAAGAAAGGATGAAAGGAGCAATTAATAATGGTTGCACACTTAAAAAAAAATAAAAATCTGCTTTACATTAGAGAGGCATTTTCCACGAGGGGAAGAAATCAAGGGAAGTGTGGAAGGCACCGGCTTGACCAGTGCAAGTGGCAGAAGGCGGCGAAGGCAACCAGCCGGGCTGGAGGTGGCTCAGGGAGGCTGTCGCAGCCCTGCCCCTGGCACTGCTGCGGCCCAGTGCCATGTCACTGCCACCAAGCTCGTCCCAGCAGCTCAGGGTCTGCCACCAGCCCGTGTCCCACC
The DNA here is from genome assembly GCA_026212715.1 of Elanus axillaris. Taxonomy (NCBI): domain Eukaryota; kingdom Metazoa; phylum Chordata; class Aves; order Accipitriformes; family Accipitridae; genus Elanus; species Elanus axillaris. The sequence continues at coordinate 6,194,596 of JANZLQ010000029.1, read as the reverse complement.
GCCACTCCCAGGTACCCCATCCTCAGCTGGAGAGGGCAGTTGTCTGCTTCAGGAGGCTGGATTCAAGGCCTGAGGGAGAGCCATCAGTCGGTGCCACCACTGTCCTCTCAAACTCCTGCGCTCCCCCCAGGGTTTAAACTTTAGCCACGCTCCAAAGATCTTGGATAATCGTTAGCCAGGAAATCAATGCAGTTTGTTGCTTAATCACTGGGAGGTGGTATCTCTGGGTTTTATTTGCTAGAGATAACAGATCTATGAGAAATACTCTGATGAAACGTTTGAATTGTAGGTCAGAAACCAGCTTGGAGCTGAGGCGGGAGGGCTATAAACCTTCCTGCCCCCAGTGCCCTGCAGAACAAACTGTTTGCCATGCGGTTTTCCCTCAGCGCATCTGCAGCACCTTCTGGAGGTGTTCCCACTGTTTGGCTGAAGACACTTTTGTTATACTTTTCAAGGAAATGAATTTCAGGGCTATTTTAAAACCAGTGCTATCACTTTGTACCCATATTTCAGTAACTAAAAGAAAATAATGAAGTAGAGGGAACATCTCACAGTGTGAACCCCTCTCTCCCTGGGCTTCCTCAGCTAATACAAGGTAACGATGGAAGTTTCCCTCAGTGTTTGGCACATCAAAAAATTTACTTAGTATTAAATAAAAATACAGTTTTCAGCTGTTGGTCCCACCCTCATGCCCCCTTCCATTACAGCCTCAGTGGCTCCATGAATGGGGAGGATTGCGGATAACCTCCCCACATACCACCCCCAGGCAGTAAGGGAACAGGTACCCAGCCCTGGTCTCCCTCAAAATTACACCTGCAGCTTTGTCTCCCTCGGTGTTTTTTCCGGCTGTGGAAATACAGACATGGTGCAGTGAGGAGGATGGCATGGGCCGCTGCTACCAACTACTGGTACAACGTTGTTTTTATCCTCTTGGACTGCAAAACCTGAGCCCTTCCAGCAGTCAGTAGTGCCCAGGGAGTTGTCCGCTGTGTCAAGGCAGTCAGCAGAGCGCCGCAGACATGGCGATGCTCTGTGCAGCACCACCTGAAGTTAAGGGAAGGTCCCATTTTGGGAGCAGCTTTCAGCCATCTGTTCTGCATAGACTGTATTGCCATCCATCCCTCTCCCAGCGTGGTGGTTCCAAGTTTGATTTTCAGCTGCCGGGTTGCTGAGTGATAGGACGTGCCGGGGAGACTTGGCCACCTGCAGTGCTGGCTCCTGAGGTAAGGCCACCTGGAGAAACTGGGAGCTGGAGAGTGCAACTGCTTTGTGTGGTTCAAGGGTCACAACAGCTACGTTTGTGCAGTTGTTTCTTGGCAAAGACTCTCACTAGAGGGTTGAGGCACTGGGCACGGCTTATCTGGCATTTGGGGCCCTGCTCCACATCAGTTTTATTCAGTGATTGCTCTCTCCGCAGGGAAAGCAAAACACCCCATTTTGCACATCCAGTCACCTCCCTAATCTACTGTTCTTTTGCCTCAGGTGACTGCTGTCCTGTTCTCCCTTGACAATGAGCCTCTCCTGGATCATGCCAAGAGTCCATCTCATCCAGTATCCCATCATCAGCGGTCACCATAAGAGGGTGCCTATGGAAGAGGGTGCCTATGGAAGAGGGTCTTCACACCAGGAGTCTCAGCTATTAGCTTTTTCCCACAGCTGGAAGCCATTTCTGTGTATTCAGTAACCCCCCACAGCTTGCTTTTCTGCACACTTGTGCCTTGAGTCCGCACAAACTCTATCATTTGCAGCAGCTTTTGTAACAGCGTGCACTTCAGCTTCATCTGTGGGGCAGGAGACATGGAGCCCATTCCCAAATGGAGCATCCCCAGCCAGGAGAGCAGTAGGTTCAAATCCCTCAAGGAAAGGCCAAAAATCCCAAGTCCTTGGCTCTGCCCACCCCCACCCCCCCCAGCTCCAGGCTGCAGCCCAGGTCGGTGTGGGCAGGCCTGGGGGACGACGGCCAGCTTGCTGTGGTCCCTCAGCCACCTCCGTGCACAGGCCCTAGGCCGAAGCCTACACACCCAGGTAGACAGGAGCCATTTTGCCTGTCATGCCAACAAGAACAGGTCCCGCAGCAGGCCTGCCCTGCTGCTCAGGGTGCACTGGAAATTCTGTGTGAGGGGCTGAGCAGCTACAGGAGCTCAAGCACCTAAGGGCTGAGCTTCCTAGCTTGTGTGCTGTAAGATAGGCTCAAACCCCACACCCAGCTGGCACCCTGACCCTCTGGGGACCCTGCTCAGCCCAGCCTCATGTCCTCACACACAAAAGGAGTTTGATATCCTTCCCCTCCTCCTGACTTTCATCCAAGCTGGTTCAGCTGGATGAATGCATTTGAAAGCTTGCACCAGTACCAGACAGAGGCCAACCTTCCTACGCACAAGGCACAAAGAACAGATGGTTGTCACCATGGTTTGAGCTCAGAGGGAGCTTAAAGGCTACCAGGAGGGAGAAGGGGCCAGAGGAGACAGCCAGCGTCACTAGCTCGGCTACCACCACACAAGCAGAGGGAGCAATTCGTTTCTGGGATGCCTCAAGGCCATAAACACTTGCCAACACTCTCAGGGGGAGAACAGCTAATTTATTTAGCTTTTTTAAACTGATGTACTACCGATAACCCCAATGTGCTTTAAGTCTTTGATGGTGGATGATGGTCACATTCCCAGGAAAGAATGGAGCCTGGAAGACATCATCCTGTCTTGCAAAGTCTAGTCTAGCTCCAGGTATACACTGAGGCATGACAAAGGAAACGCTTTCTTGTGGGTGGTCAGGACAGCCGCATCCCTGCTGTGTCGTGGGAGTCTGACGTACTTAGTGAGGATGTGCAGGAAGCGTAAGTCACAAAGAACAGCGTCAATACAGTCCCTATCATGCTGGTATGTCAGCATAACCGTACTCTTGTTATTTTCAGATAAAATTACAGACTTCATTTTTACTTTTGAAGTCAGAATGAGGCATCTCTCACAAAGATAAGTGTCTAGGGCTAGTCCCAGTCGCAGGGTTATCTAGTGGTCAGATGCTAACCAGGCATTTCCATTAGTTTGGGTCCTACATTCCTCCCACCAGCCACCAACATTTACAAAACACAGGTCCATTAGAAGGGACTTACTTATCTGATGGATGTCCTGCCAGCATGAGCACATGCTGATAGCATCTGAAGTCTTGGTACGAGACTAAGCCAAATGATAGAGATTCACTCTTATTCTATTTGAATAGACTCTTTATAGCACTAGCAAATCTATGATAAAAGCTCATATATAAACAATACACAGGTAAGTTAGGATTTCTGTGACACAGTCCTGACTCTTACTTCTTCTGGTTGTTAACAACTATATGTTTTAGCAACTATAAAACTGAGACAACATTTTATGCCCTCTTGTTTGGAAGTATAAACTGATTAAGAGAGTTTGACTCAAAGCCCAGTGAATCTGTTGCCTTGCATCAAGTTCTTAGATTATTTCATGCACTTAACCAACAAACAATTAACTTTTTTTTTCAGAATCCGTACATTAGCAGGACACCAACTTTTAGTACATCTGCATTTTTCAGACATTCCTTCAGGCTGTCTGGGAAATCTCAATCCTCATTCTATCTTTAAACTTTTTAATTGCAGTAAGAAAGTCAGTGTTTTCACTGGGGTAGCTGTCTTGAAACTGAATGGATAATAATAATAAAAATACAGTAGAGCTCTTTATTTTAAAATTGCATAAAAACACAGAAATACTCCATTAAAAAGTCAGAAGTAAGTTCACTCCCTCTAACTGCAGGAAAAAGTGGTGACCTCTTAAAACTGCATGCTTGCTTAAAAGTAAATACACATACTGTAAAAATGAAGTTTAAGAGATAAATAACCAACAGGTCCAAGCAAGGGAAGTTTGATTTGCTTGGAAGTACTCCTCCTGTAATGTACTACTTAAGTACATTACATTACTTAATGTAATGGCCCATCTGTCAAGATGCACCCTGTTGAGCATAGCCATGGTTCCTACTTTTTATGTTTATGTTTTTCAATCAACTTTTACATCCTTATCAGTAAAATCAAATACACTGAAAGCATTTCTACTCAAAATATATCACTGCAACTGCAGGACAACTCCAGGAGAGATGGAGACAACCAGAAAGTTCTGCATGTGCACAGGCTTTGCAGTACCACATGGCCAGCTTGCTGATTTTAAAGGTACGAGATAAGCATGGTACCCATACCTAATCTAAAATACTTTTCTACTCTGAGAAAAGATAAGGAGTGTATGACAGTTTCTCCTTTATAAAACTCAATTTAAAATGTTTCAAACTGCATACAAATATTTACATGTGCATATATACATAGTGTCAAACAGTGCAGTACTGTCTTCTGCTTTTACCACATAAAATTCATGGATAGAAAAGTAATCTTAAGTGTTTCAGACTTGATGGGTGCTTTCTCTTGTCAGAGCTAAAGAAAGCTGCCATTATGCCACACTATGCAGGCCACTCAAGCTCTGGTACTGCAGCCAGCAGAACCACACACACACATACATACATACCAGGCTGCATTTCTGTGCTTTTATCTGTGAGTTCACAGACAGAAGTAAAATCACTTAGTTAAGTGCACTTGTACGACAGATCCTACAGATGTCTAGTGGCCATAAACTTTGCCAGCAAAGCCACTGACTGAATCTCTGGCTCTAGAGCTAAGGTAAGTTTGGGCTGTTTCTTATACATCACTAAAGGACCAATTAAGAACCAGTGAAAATTCTGTATGATGCAAATGCTTACTTGTCCATGTCAGCCTAGACCCACACCAAGTAATGGAATTTTTACATTGAGGTATCAAAAAAATTGCAGTTCTCAGCTTTTTTGCTACTTGCTCTCTTTAACCCCTGTGCTACTATGCAAGTATTGATTGCTTAAGGTACAAATGCTGAAAACCCAAAGTTGTGACATCCCTCCAGGAGATCAACACACCACTGTGCTGAGGACACACTGGCTTTGGTAGCCTCGGCTTCTCAGGAAGGAGAGATTTCTTAGCAGTCCTCCAAAGTGCAGAGAGCTGCAGCTGCAGCTCAGGAGCTGCCCTGGCCCACAAGGTAATAGATGGCAAACACACAATGAGAACCTGATGCCCCTAAGGGTGAACTTCAGCAGATAGACTGAACAGCAGTTCAGAAACCTAACTTGTGCTTCACACACTACTATCTATTAACAGATTTTAGACTTTTTTTTTTTGCTTACCCATAATTATGCAGCTGTGGTTATGTGGTATTATTACACTAACTGAGTAATAGAAAGCAATTACAAAAATAGCAAACAAGCAAAAAAAAAAAGTATTTCCCACATCTTTCCACTTCAAAAGCATTGCTGCCAATGTTACATAATAACAGCAGCAAATTTCCTTACTAGCTTCCTGGTCATAATCCTTTTTTATACAAACTACCGCAAGCGAGTCCATGTCATTCTGAAAGCTCCAGCAAATTCAGGTCTCCAGAAAAAGCCCAAGAAGTACAGGGACACAAGGGTAGCAGACACCGCCACCCCTGCAAGGGGCCAGGCTATGAGCGAGTGTACTGCACTGTGTTGTATTTGGTGACCCTGGAAGACTTGCTTAGCGTGGCGCTGGCAGGAGGTGGCCCCTCTAAGTTGGAGCCCACCCGGTTAAGCAGGGAGTCTGGGATCAATACATGCTCTTGCCTTCCCAGGCTGGCACCTGCCTGTTCGGCTCTGCTCTGTGTCCCCGAGGCCGTCACCACCCTTTCGTTCACCACCACGTTGCGTCCCTCTGCCAAAGTGGGGAAGCTGAGTGAGCCCTGCTCTGCAGCAGGCACAAGCACCCTCTCCCGTTCCCTCACCACGATGTACTGGGAATCAGGGAGATCCTGAACCATCAGGGATCCTGGCCCAGCACCCTCCGACTTCACCAGCCTCTCCGTAACCACCATGTTACTTCTCTGCGGCAAATCGGGGATTTCCACCATACCCTGTAAGCTTGATGTGGGTGCCAGCACTCTCTCCGTCACCACTACATTCTCCTTAAACTGGGGGTCTAGAAAGACAGTGCCCGAACAGGCAGGAGCCCCTGCAGAACAGGACATTTCTGTCGTGGTGAAACTGGTCTCCGCATGGGCCGTGGGAAGGGGCCGAGCATGGTGCTGCCCAGAGCAGGATGCAAAGGTTGTTTCCGTGATCACCTCCGTGGACAGGATGTCTTCTGTGCCACTGCCCACGAGCACTGGCAGGGCAGGCTGGAAGCAACTGCCTGAGGCAAAGGCTTGTTCAGAGCTGGAAGCATTTTGCTGATCTAAGAACCACAAATTTGCATCATGAAGACCTAAACCTGATTCATTCTTGGAGCTACAGTCTTTCATGTTGATGTTTCTGCCTATGCATATTTCTGCTAGAGTCTTAAATTTGTCTCCTAAATCATCAAGGAAATGGTCGTCAAGATCACCCTCAATAAAACTGCAGCAGCCGATGGAGCCATGGGGAGAGCCTGACTCTCCCTGGGAATAAACCAGGAGACAGTCATTTGCAGCCTGGGCTTCGTCTTCTTCCGCAAAAGAGATAGCTTTCTACAGACAGAAAACAAAAGCAAGCAAAACTTCATTAATGTCAGCTCTAGACTTAATAAATTTGAAAATCAGCAATGCTTGGTCAAAGAGGTTAAAATATAAAAATTTAACTGAAGCCACAGAAACTGTCAACAAAGTGAGAGCAGTACCTAAAAGTGCTTTTTGCTTTTTTTGAAGTTAGTCTGAACTTGACAGTCCACTTGACAAGAGGAAAAGTCTGAGATTAAATTGAAAACCTTGGGTACTATCACCACCTGCTGTTATTCCTACCAGGAGCTGTGCCATTTGTTATACTGCTCCATCTTTACAAAGAGATTGTTTTTATTTTGGTTCAGTGAATGAACTTCACCTTTAACTAGGTGTTTGTGGGAGAGTGCCAAAACCATGCCTGAGAGTATCCTAACATTTAAAACACACATTTATGAGTACATGTTGACATGTTATATCACCTGCCATGCCCCTTTTCACTAGCATAGCCTGCAGGATCACACCCAAGGAGCCCAACAGCAAACAAATAACAAAGTTAAATAGCTTTGTAAGTATGGGGAACAGTCCAGTACATAAATTTTTAGGCTCTATGCAGGCCCACTTTGCAACAAGGAGGACTCACTGGTTCTGACTATAGTGCTTCCAGGGCCAGCTCAGTCTGAAAGCAGCATCTGCAATGGAGTTGCTGCTAGGGCTAGCACAAATACCTGTATACATGCTTACATCAGCTCCAGTTCTTGGAATGAAGACAGCCAAATCCCCTGGGCCTGCTGAACCAGCTTGACCCAATATGGTTGCTGGCTTGTGCTCAGAACCACTTTTCTACCATGTCTGAAGTTCTAGAGTGCGTATTTTCTCAGGCATCTGTGTGATGTGGTATATATCCAGACCCAAATTGACTCTGTATGTTTATCTGTGTTTGATCCTGGAAGTAGGCACATTACCTGAGATGCTTCTACAAAAATCAGCATGTATCTGAAACTATTTGGTTTGGTTACTTGTCAGGGTTTTTTTCCCCCCCCTATAATCTAAGACATTTTAGCCTCCCAGAAGTAGTAAAGAGTACTGTAGTATGACCTTTACTAAGCCATCCTGCAGGACTTCAGCAGGCAGCTATACTTAAAGTATGTCTTAATTTTAGGAAGTGCAAAGAGTGGAAGGAAAGCAGAATTGCTACTACTGCGTCTGTTCACCCAGAAGACCAGTAGCAAGACCACTCAGGACACATACAAGTATCTTAAGCTCAAATCCTTCCCTGGCCTGAGGTGGTGATTCAAACCTGCACAGCTACTCCCCTGCAGAACCCCATCATAAGCCAGCTGTAGGGTGTGAGGATGTTTTCTTTGTACAGGTGATGGACAATCTGTATGCTCCTTGGCATATGGAAGTGAAACTTTCACCATAAGGACCTCACCAGCCTAAGGACTAATGATGTGTGTTATGCAAAGAGGAACAGCTGCAATGAGTAGGAATAGCCCACTGGTCAATGGTTAGGTCACCAAAAAAAAAAAAAAAGTCAGGCTGCATTGCAACATGTGCCCAGGCTGTTGGGCAAAGAGACGAGTCCAGGACCACTTACTTCATCAGCTACTTTGAAAATGCAGACCCACCCTCTACTGTATGAGATCTATGGCTTACCTTTCAAAAACCTGCTCCATGGTAAAGTTTGTAACTGTGACTCATCATGAGTCAGAGGTGCCTCCCTACAGGGCAGTTTAATGTGCTTAAGTCCCTGAGATTTAGATCACAGTCTTTCTCATGGCTTCATCCTGGGCAAGTGGCTCCTTGGTTACTGCTGAATATTCTGGATCCCATTCCCGAGTACCTACCTCGAGACAAGGATCTCATTGTGAGAGACCTTGCAAACACCCAGTGCTACAAGACAGAGCATTGTCATGCTCTAAGTTCCACATGTGAGCCTAATCCAAAACTCCTTATTGCCCCCAACTCCACATGCACGCAACATTGGCCATTGTATCAGGACTGTTTGTATATACATATTTACTCATCTGCATTTGTAACAACATGAACAGCATTTCACAACACTAAGTGTAAATATCAAAATACTGTTATTTTTGGGTCATATGCTTACGTCATTGAAGTAGTCTCTTAAAAATTCTTCATTCATGGCTCCTGCTGCTCCCACCATAACTCCTCCTCCAGTCACCACTGTCTTGCCTTCTACACCTGCCATGCCTTCAGCACCTCCAGCTGCCATGGCTCCACACTCAGCACCAGAAAGGAGATGTCTTTGCTCTTCCCATCCTTCCTTGGTTATAGTGCTGCAGTGTTCTCTTACATGAGAGGCAGAGCCGCCACCTCCTGCCGCAGCTTCCTCTGCACTCATTCCGTCTGTTGCTACTCCGCTGGCTGCTCCTCTCGAGTTCCCCAGTGCAGAGGGTGGGATGAAGCTTAGCACTGGCTACATAAATAACACAAATTAGGATGTGACATGAAAGCTGTGCTGTCTAGCATATGGAACTCACCAAACCAGCAGCGGGGCTGGGTGGGACCCGGGAGGGTGCCGCCTTACAACTTGTTTGAATTTGCACTTATACATGTTGCTGCAAAGAGTAAAAGGCCTCCTGAAATAGGGTGCAGCTTCCACAACTGAGTTCCCAAGTTAGATCATGGAAATTTTTCTATAGATCACTGTTTTCTTGAAACTCAAAGGGTTGGGAGTGAAAGTAGGGGAGGGGGGACCAAAAAAACCCCACCAAAAAAAGGCTTGCAAAATTCCACAGAGCTCAGCTGTTCCAAGACAGACTCTGGCTACCTTTCCTCAGACACAAAGTGGGGGAGTGGGCACTGCCTGCTGCCTCTATGGTGCTGCCTGGCCCTTTCTTCTAGCAGTTTGGCTCCCCTGTTAAATGTCTTTTAACAAGAATTTGGTGTGAGCATTGGCCCTAAATCAAAGTCTTTTACCTTCTATTTCTTTGCTATTGTGCAAAAGCACACCAGCGTCATGGTCTTTTTCTGAAAACTGGATTTTGTAGCATAACAAGGGCAAACTTCTCTTGGCGTTCACTGTTGCCTCTGCAGTTTTGCACTTTTTTCTGCCTTTTTTTTTAATTAAGAATTTTCTTTGTTTAAGAAGGCAAACATATGGGGATGTTGATTTAAAATGCAGCTTGGAACTTTAAACTAGTGAGGAGAAGCTAAGCTTTATAACCCATTCTTTCAGTGCTTCACCATGCTCCCTCCCAAAGGGGTGTTGAACATTCCAGGCCTGTAAATGCAAATGCTTCGCTCTTTACAGCATCCATGCTTTTCCCACACTCCTATCTTCTGCTTAGATACCATCGACATTTGTTTGATTGTTTTCCCTTTACTTTAGGATTTAAACACTATGATTGGTTTTTCTAGAGCTGCTGGTGGAATTCATCTTCCATGCATATCCTTCACTGAGCCTAACATGGTTAATTTTAATGTTCATGTGCAGTTTGAATCTGCTGTACAGCCTTGAAACATCAGCCTGTAACGTGGATGAGATGCCAAGTGCCAAACTGAACACTTGGATGGAAATCAAAGTGAAATGCTATTAGGAATACATGCCTTTTCCTCAGGAGCTGCTCCTTCGCTGTTCCACTGATGCAACACTGCTTCACTATAGTCTGGTATTGCAGCAAATCCCTTTGCTCCTGAGCCGCAGGGACACAGCAGCAGTAACAGTGGAATAACTGCAGGGAAACAGAAGTTTGACATTAACCATGTGATTACTAGGGTCAAAGCATGCTAACCGCCAGTATCAAAGCTTGGCCAGCTCCCATACCAAAATGCATCTTCAATGAGCTACTGATCAGTATGAGGGCTGATAAAGACTGAAGACAGGTTCCCAAGTATTCAAGGTATTTCCTAAAAATATGTGCCTGGCTGGTCTCCTAGAGAATAAACTGATAATTAATTAACCCATCAGGGCCTTAATCCTGCAGATGACCATGCATCTATGTAGCTATACTTCTATCAAAGATCTCATATACTAAACCCAAGCCCTAAATATCACTGTACAAGCTCAGCATTTTGAACTCCTGTTCTTTTACTACTAGATAATGACACGGCATGATGTAAATTCCACCTCGCTACTCCTATGACACATCTAGAGCATTGCCTGGGGAACTCAATCCAATTTCATGAGCAGAGCATATGCACATGGCATGAACTTTGTTTTGCCACAGCTAGACTGCTACCAGTACAAGCAATAAACTATTGCCATTTTAAATGCAGCACTGGTACACATGGCCATACCCTGACTACAAACTTTCTTCTCTTATTTTCGAGCTTCTATCTTGTCTCACCAAAGAGCAATGTCACATGCTGCTCAGAGCAAGGCACCAGACCTGGGTCTGCAGCAAGGGATAGAGTGTGGAGAGAGCACTGTGGTTTGAGTGGGAAGAGTTAGGGTTCACATGGGGAGGTGTGGGAACACAAAACGATTCCTTACTGCTTTCCCACCTGTTATTTACAGCGCCGTAAACAAATAATAAAGTGGTACATATTAATTTTTAAATGCGCAGCTTAAAATCCTTTGACGGTGAAATGCTGACATTACCAAAATTAGTTGGGGATTTGCCATGACTTCACACAGACTAGGAGTTTATACAGAATGTATAAAGATGATAAAACCTGGGGACTGGACTGTCTTTCCTGATGCCTTGCAGACCATATTTACAGTGCTTCTGAGATAATGAGAAGCGATTACTTACGCAGCAAAAGTAAAAACGCCAAGATGATTAGCGCAACTGCTCCTGGTCCCAGACCCACTGACTTGGCACCACTAAGTTTCTCTCTGCATACGCCGTCATCTGTACACTTACAAACAGTCAGTTGCAAAGACTGTGCTTGAGTGCAGCTGAACCCTTGGAAATCCTTTATTAGGATGGGAACTTCAGTTCTGCCCAGCTTCAGGTTTTGTGCTGTCAGCTGTATGCTGGTGCCTGAGGCAGAAGAGAGGGGTTTAAAGAAAAAGAAGAGACAAGAAATGAGTGGAGAGAAAGGTGACTCCTGTAAACTAAGGAAAATAAAACCTTCACAGCCTCCCAGCAAGCCCCCTCCAGTTAAGTCCAGTCAGTGCAGTGGATTTAAGTTTAATTAGCTGCTGCTACAGCATATGTGCTCTTATTTTTATCAAGTAATTCATGCTGGTAACAAAGCAGCCATGCTCAACTGCAGTCTCAGATAATTGTGGAGAGTTTCACAGCCCCAGAGACTTATCACAGAAGACAGCCTAACCGCCTATATAGCATTAACCTTCACGTCATCCAGATAAAGGCTGAATTCACAAAAAATCAGCTTTAGTCTTTAGATAATCTGTTGTAGGTCACAGGCAGAGACTGGGCAGCCAACATACCACCTGCTCCTGTGGCCATGTCATGTCAAGGACACAGCTAAGCAAGAGATGCTCAGATGATGTTCCCACTGGGGAATGCCACCCTATTTGGAAAAGCTGTGATCCACACAATTACTGCTAGTCTGGCTGCAAGCAGGGTGAGGAAAGCTAAGACTCCTTCTTGGTCCTAAACCTGGCCATTAGGATGACTCTGCTGAGTCACACCACTTGCTTTGCAGTGTTATGCTGTAGGATTACAGAGGAGAGAATAATGAATCTGAGAAGAAAAAAGTGTTTTCTGGTGCCTTCGATCTACCTGAAGCATCTCCTTCAAGCATTTCCCAGGCTTATATGAATGGGAACGCAAGAAAAAAAATGCTCATCTCATTTTGAAATAGTCATTAAAATTACTTATAAGTTCTGATTTATTTTTGTCTCTGCTGTGCTGGACAACCTTAAGACACGTTACACTGTATTCTCCCTTTTCAAGGCCCACTGTACAGACATTTATTTATTTGTCAGTTAAAGCAACTGCATCTAATAACACAACCATATCTCCAAGCTCAGTTCTAACAAAAAGCATCCTCCATCACTGCATGCTTTTTTGTGCAAAGATGGGAATAGCTTGATCCCAGCATTATCTATAAAAGCCTGGTCATCACATCTGGGTCATCAAGCTAGACAAAGATGGTCCAACTGAAGGAAGGCAACAGGCCTCAGAATACATGACTGTGCTTTTAGAGAGAAGGGAGCAGAATGCGAGTGATGTGTCTTCATGCCTGACTCCATATATATGGGTTTTTTTGGTCTAGATAAGCCAAAACGTCAGTTTAACTGGAATTAAACTACAACACTAGAACTCCAAAGAGCTGAAAGTAATTTAAAAATGTATTTTCTTACCATTTCTGGATGTAATTATCCATTTTTCTCCTGTCCCTTCTGGCTCATCAATGACAGCAAAGCTGAAGGGATCACTGTTTGGGTAACCATCCAAATCATTAGCTGTAACATCAACTAATTTTGCATCTGAACACACAGTCTGCACAGGGTTCACAATAACTGGGCAGTTATCATTCTCATCTTTAACTTGAATAACGACTGTGCCGGTGACCGTTTTCTTAGGCAAATCTAAGATTTTAAAATATGAAAAATTAAACTGATTTGAAAAAGTGCAAGAATTTAATCGTAAAATAAAAAGCTTACTATTTTCCAAAACACAAACACTGCTGAAATACATTGAAAGAGCTCTCCCTGGAACTTACGGGAGCAGTATTTCACTCTTAACATTAATAAACATATTGACAAAGTTCTTCTGAATGCAAGCTGATTTACTATTTTAATCTAACAAAAAAAAGTATTTCCTTTGTATGGTTACACAGCAATATGCAGATTATAAAAAGCAAATTCTAATTAGATACACAAGAAGTTCAGGGAGTCTTTCCTGCTTAGCATTCAAGAAAACTTAGGACTCTGAAAATCGGCATACTGAGATACTGGCCACTTCCACCTTGACAAGGGATGTTCCTATCAGACTTGGTCTTTGCAAAACTTTTACAAAAAGTTAACCTCCATCGAGCCAAAGAAGAGAAACAGGCACCTTGGCAACCATTCCATGGTTCATCCACCTTATTTCCATGATTTGCCCGTGTCTCTCCTCCAAATACAGAGCTTATGGGAAACTGCACTAGGTGCCTAACTTTTAGGCAGTTAAAGACGGGGAGGTTAAACCAACTATAGTTGTAGAAAGGCAAACTACACCCTAAAGAAACCAATTAGTGTGAAAACAAAACCCTCTCAACTCACCAGTAGTTACACCCTAAAGAAACCAATTAGTGTGAAAACAAAACCCTCTCAACTCACCAGTAGTTACACCCAATATGGTGATAGTGTAGGTACCATTTACTACATAAGACGATTCATAATCAAGTTTTCTGGCAAGTCGGATTTCAGCTGTGACAGAGTCTACTGTGATCCAGTTTGCTACATCTCTTCCTTTCATGTATCTGATTAAAATTGCATATAAAGATGTACAAATTTATAATGAGGAAAACAACCATCAGCGGAAAAAGCAGCTTCACAATACGTTTACTCTTCATTTAAAGCCAAGACCAAATCTTCAGGTCTGAGGTCTGACACTCCTGTCACTGGAACTGGTTTCCACTATAAACCTAAGATTATAAACCTGCCCTGAATGGTGAAACCTACTTTTCCCTCTAGAGCCAGGATTTAGGTGAGGAGGCAGCATAAAACGTAGCCTCAGGGAGCAAGACCAGAGCACAAGTGGGAGCTGCACTGCTGGTCACTGTCCTCTTCTCTTCCATCCCTGCTCCCAGCAAAAGCTAAGCAGCAGCCACCCGGGACAGACTGTCTTACAGGCATGGGGGAGAGGGGTCCATTGCTGGGTATGCACCTCTGCTGGTCTGCACCGTTTGTAAAAGCACAGCAGTGGTTCAACATTTTAGCTGAAGAGCTAGGATTCAAAATCCAAGCACACACATGCAGACTTATCCACTTTACACCCATTCTATCTGATCACTAGGTGTTTCTGCATATTTCTGTCTGCAGAAACATTAGGAAAAGTCAAGGGAGTAAATCTACTCTTAAACGTAGACAGGCATGACAAACAGCATGCAAGCACAGACAGCTTTAGCCCAAACATTCACATCTCATCACATACAACAAAACAAGTAGGATTTTCACATCAGCTATTGTCTGCATAATAGAATATTGAAGATGATGATAATGATGTTGGTTTAGGCACGAGTTATGCATAGTAAAAAACCATTGCCTTTGGAATTACTTCAGTTCGATATGCACATTTTTACAGTAAGATGTGATTTCTGACATACTCAGTTATGACGATTGTAAAAGGATTCTTACACAATGCGCTTTGCTATTTTTCCAGTGTCTTCATCGTAGGCTTGATACTGTCCAATAACCTGGTTTATCTCCAGTTTCTCACTTGCTTCAATAATTTTTGTGCCACCAGGGAATACAGGGCCTTCACGCACATTAATCACATTAATTTTTATTGGAATTGTTTGTGCTTTGTAACTGCGTTTAATTGACTTGTGGAACTCTGCTTTGTTTGTAACAACAATGCCCAAGTTTAGGCTTTGCATTTTTTCATAATCCAGCTCCTACAGCAATTAAAACAAACAAACAAAAACAATCACTCAGAATTTGACAGAATCTGGTATCTAGACAACATTCATACATTTAATATTTAAATAATATTATTTAAATAACACTGTAGCATCCTTATTTAAATAATAACTGTTTAATAATAAGTGCTGGTTAACATGTTACTCTCAATACATAATGCTTCAAACTCTGTAAAAGATTACTCATCTTTAATGGCTGGCACCATAGATATATCTTTATATTATTGAATTTAAACTAATTTAAGGTAGGTGCAATGAACCCTACATATATATTCTTGTCTTTACTTTCAGTGAATCAGTGCTAAATATTTCTTGGTTCTTCCAATTTTATTTTATTTTTAAACTAATTCATTTACTTAATAATGCTTATCAATATTTACAGTTATCAGTTTGCAGATAAGGAAACCAGAGCAGAAAAAAAAAACCAAAGAAAAAGAGAGAGAAAAGGTACTTAGGGCACTATGCATCTTCTGTTTCTGTGGCCTAAAAGGGAGTGAAATTAATGAAATAGAAACTTCCATTTATGGAAAGCATTTTTACAATTTCAGTTCATGGAAATTCATAAAATAGTCTGTAGCTCATGGAGTAGGTGTTGCCTGCAATGTTATCTGTGGCCACAAAAAATAAAGAAATTTAAACTGAGATTGGCAACCAGAGCAAAAATATTGGCAAGTTTACATCCTATTTGTTACCACTGTTGCCCAAACAACAAGGGAAGTCTGGGGACTTCTGCCTCACTAGATATTTCAGATCACACAGAATGTAAATAAGTAAGCTGGAGAAAATTATTATTTTGCACGGAATTATTGAATACACCAACAAAGAATATGTCAAAGGAGGAGTGTCCACCATGTAAATTTACAGTTCACATACTGACTGGATATAAATAATTTGTATGTCAACTTAAAAGGAATAAATTATGTTAGTATTTAAAGAAGGCTCTCTGAAGGATATACTAACCTTCACAAGAGTCAAAATTCCTTCATTTGTTCGGGTATCTGTTACTAAATGAAAAAAGCCACCCTCGTTGCCAGAAACAAATGAAAAGTTCGCCAGCCAGTTATCCGAAAACTCTTCATCTTTGTCAAATACTTTTATCCGCAGAATTTCCACATTTGCTCTGTTTTCTTCAATGCTTCCTTCAAACTGCAATTGAAAACCACCCTTTGTTAAGATGTCATGATTTACCTCATTTCACCAGAGCAAGAAAGTTTGTACAACCTCATATTAAGCAATGGAATACTGACATGTGTATAAACATGCCAAATACTTTTATAAAAGTACTTACTGTACGACTTTCAACCACAGGTGGATTGTCATTGACATCCAAAATCTTGATTTCTAAAGAACATGTTGCAGCATTCCCACCTTCTTCGCCACCACGGTCTTTTGCTTCCACCACCAAAGAATAGCTACTTTGTGTCTGCCACAATAAGAAAAAAGTGTTTAAACCAGGCTAAAAATTTTTTCCTTCCCTGTATTATGTTTATTCGATTTTGATAATCCCTCTTGTGGCCAATTATAACTCCTCTCTAGCTAACAGTAAATGTCATACACAGCTACCTTGACAGGCTCTGCTGGAGGCTCTGAAAAGGATTTGGGACTTTTGCATCTCCCCCACAAAGAGTTAGACTGTACTTACGAGGCAAATGAAAACATTTCAGTGGCCATAAGGAGGGACAGGACCAGTGACGCCTGCATGTCAGGACAGGACTAGAGGCAGAGACCTCAGTCGCAGAGCTAACATCCAGATCACCATCTGCTGGCCAGGGAAAATTCATGCAAGCACAGGTAAAGTTGCTGGCAATACGTGGCTTTCAATGCGGTCTCACAGCAGCACCCCTCCTAACTCTTTGCACCTCGATTTGCATAGCAGGCTACAAAAATCTAGACGCAGTCAGCAGCTTTGCAGATGGTGATCTGGGTTGCCTTTGCTGTAGGCTCTCCAGCAGAAAGAAATGACTCCTTGCTTTATGCAACAGCTGCACGGGAGGGACAGAAAGCAATGGCCATTTGGCTGGTGCTGTGCTAGGGACTGGATGTGGGGAATACAACCTCGATCCTGTATTCTGTAACCACCCCCCAATCCCTGAAAAACATGCATCAGCCAGACAAGGCTTTAATCCCAAGGGAGGTGAAGGAAGGTAAGAGGGCCAGCTCTTGACCCTGGCAGGCAGGGCTGAAGGTGACACAACAGGCATCAGAAAAAAGCTGTTGGATTAAAAATGGGAGGGTTTGTTTTTTTTTTTACCTCTCTGTCAAGGTTTATTTTTGCTACTTGAACCTCGCCAGTATCCTTATTCATACTGAATGCAGTGCTAGGGCTTTGGGAAATGATCCTGAAAGCAATTTTAGAATTTAGGTTGTTTGGTTCATCTGCATCCGTTGCATTTATCCTCATTACAATTGTGCCTGGAAAAAACAAACAAAATGCCAGTATATGGCAGTGTAAACAAGTACTGTAAGTACTTTTACTATAATGTCAAAGATAAGATCATGTTGTCAGATGCACTGCACAATTTTCTGATGCTCTTGTCTTTATTTAATGACTAGAGCTGAAGAAGCGTTCCTAAATCCAAACAGTACATGTTAAAAGTATACCCTCTAGCAAGCAAGAAGATTGTATCCACACATCTGTAACTCATAGAATTCAATGCACCAGAATTAATCAACAAGTTGAATTCTCTCAAAAATTCTGACAGAAAACTGTAGATATACATGTAGATATATATGGTCAAGAATTTGTGTCTTCAGATTATCATGACATTGAAATGGACACAATGTCAGGTATTTATTAGGTTGTTTTATTCCAGCTTTTCTCATCTTCTGGGAAATAATCCGTTGTTCTTGTGTCTACTGACATCAATAGGTAAACTGTCACTAACTTGTTCTTTGAGGGTTAGGTCACGGCCATATGTGCTTAACAGCAAAGTACCTCTCCAGCCCATAGATAAAGCAGGGCTTTTCATAAGCATGGCAGAGTGGAGTCCTTCCCAAATAGGGTGGGATTGCTAGGCCAGAAGGTAGTCTGCATGTCCCCTGCAATTCCTGCTGAAGGACTTTAGTCCCTGAATTTGTGGTAGCTTTCACACCAAACCAAAGGCGCTGCAAAAGGAAGTGTTGTTCTCTGTTAGGTGGACGCTTTCCCTTAATCGCACCACACAGCTTAGCTCTGAATAAAGACTTCTGCATTCACACGTGGATAACCTGGCATATGCAAGCAAGAGAACGCATCCTTGTCACTGCAGGTATGCTGCTGCAAAGAGCATATTCACTTGTGCCCTTGCATGTGTTGGGAAAAGCTAAATGAAAGAAGGAATTCTAAAAATAACATTACCCGTTTCACTTAATTCTTCAATGGAACCAACAAATACTTCCTGTGAAAACACTGGGAAATTGTCATTTATATCCACAATTTTAATTGGGAGGTCTATTGGCTCTTCCAGTTTTGCTCCAGTACTATCTAGTGCATGACCTCTGAGCTGAAATAATAAAGACAGAAACAACAAGCAAGTCCAATGAGTGACAGTAATATACAGAAATACATATACAAAATAGAAATATATAGAAATATAAAATACAAGTAATAAAATCTAAGCATTATATAAGCATATGTAATGTATGTATAGCATGTATACACACACAAATATGCAGAAACGTTAAAACTAATTGAAGCAAACACATTTGAACAAAATAAAAAATGGACAGGAGGGCATCTATAAGGAAGAAGTTACTATTCAACTCACAAGCAGCATTGGAGTCTTTTCTCTGTCAACTCTTCCTGTTATGTTCAGGTCTCCAGTCTTTCCATTGATAACAAATAATCCATAAGGGGGTTCTGTTACTCCTTGACCAGATATAGTGTAAGTTACCACTATACCTGTATCTTCAAGATCAGAATGTATCTAGCAGGAATATAACAGATTAAATGGCATTCAGTAAATAAAACCACATTTAAAAATGCAATGAAAATATTTTTGGTGGTTTTGCCATGAACAAACAAAAATAAATATTAAACCACATTTCTCTGCACTCCTTTAAGTCTGGAGATGTTGAGATGAATGCAGGAACATTCTGTTTGAGGATCTGGTTCAGGGAGATGAACATCATGGGCTGTGCAACAGTTGGGAACGGTGGAGTGGAGAGGTCTGTGGGAGAAGAAAATTGGGACTGCTTGGACAAAGAGAGTGGGATGGGATACAAGTGCAAGGAAAGGCTGGAAAAGCATTTTGATAAGGTGAAAAGCTGGAATGAGGGAAGGAGGAAGAAACTGGCTGATCAAACAGATGGGGCAAATGAAATGTGGAGAAAGACCAAAGGAAAAGAAGTCTGGAACAACAAGCGCCAATCTTTAACTGACATTCAATAGTCCTTTAAAATTAAAGAAATATTTGTGTGTGTGTTTAGGGCAGCCACACCCTTATTTTATATTTTCATCTCTATTTTTATGTATATTCCATATTTATCCCTTTCTGGGCTTACTCTAGCAATTGGATTCTTATAGGAGTTGTCCTCCTCCTCCCGTATGAAAGCCGGAGGGACTGTCCATTCTCGCTTCTGTCTAACTAGGCTGTTGGGATGAAACAACATGCCACTCCTGCCATTTCGATCATAAACCTGTGAAAAAAAAAAGGTTGAATGTCAGCATTATATTTAGCCACTTCAGATGAATGCTTTATTGCTGCTCTAGCCCAGACTTCTGAATAGCTTTTGCTCTTTCAATAGCTAGTAACTTTGAAATCACAGAACAGCATTAGCCTTCCGAGCCACAATCTAAGAGCTATGCGCTCAAGTTGTTTGAAGAGGAAAACTACACTAGTCTTTTCATCAAGACAGAATTAGGTAGCACAGGCTTTAAATACACGAGCAAGTTCCCCTGACCAGGGGTTGGTGAAGATACACCAGCTCGGGAAGATTTAACTGCTTGTTATCATGTGTGGGAAGAAGTTTGGCACTAAGGCTGTTTTGAACCACCATTTCTGCATTATTACCCCATTTCCCTTGCCACTGTACTCAACCTTCTCTCTGAAACAGAATATATGAAAGAGCAGGCCTCCATTCAACCCATCTGCTTTCTCCACTACCCTTGCTCAACTACCCCTCATGCTCACTCTGCATGACAGCCTTCATCCTTCTGCCCAGTTTAGTCCCTACTGTGTCTGTTGACTTCCAGACTAACATCTGGAAATGTTTCTAATTAAAATCCTCCATAAAATAGGAGTTGACCTCATTTACAAAGAGTTAAAACAAGATATCTGAGAAACTTGCCCTAAAATATTAAGTTTGTAAAGTTGAACACCACTCCGTTTGATGGATGTAGGAATCTATTCACTTACATTTTGGCTTTAATTTCATTATTCATTACAGACCTTTCACATTTCAGAAAGTGGTAAAATGCAAGGTATTTATCAACTAAAGTAAGGCACACCTTTGATGCTTTGCTCAGAGAGCCCTTCTTCAGGCATTGATAAAGAAAAGCAGTTTTCCATTATTTCCTACCTTCATATAGAGTCCATTTCCGTCATTCAAACAGATCTGCAATGGAAGTTATGATAATCATTATAAATTCTATGTCACTTTAGCCATACTAAAACTGAATCAACATGACCTCCCTCATAAGAACAGCAAAGCCATAAGGAAGAGGGCATCTGACCTCTATCAATTAATATTTACTATTTACCCATAATAGCTTCTGAAAAATTCACCCATAACTATTCACATTAAAAACATACACCATAATTATATAATTATTAAATTTTTCCACTTTTCTCCCAGCAGGAAACAGATAAGCAATTAATCTTTTTTTTTTTCCTTCAATAAATGCAGACCTTATAGTCATTTTCAAACAAACATTTTTTTTAGTGCTGAATAATGCTGCACTATTCCAAAAGGATGGGAATTTGCCATTGACTGAAGTAAGCGCTGGTTGCCAGCAGCACTCTGGAGAAGCTCCCTCTTCTGGGCAAATCGTGGGTGATACAGGCTGTGGTGGGTTACCAACCACATCAGAGAACAACACAGGTTAAGTAACGTTTAAAAGCAAGGACTAATCAAAACACCTGCTGAAGTGTAACCAACAGAAGCAGCTCTCTACTTAGCACCTTGCTGGGAGGATAAATGGCATCCATACATCCTTTACTTAAGGCTGCAACATGCGCATGCTAGCAAGCAAATCATGCTTGCTCTGACAAAACCTTACATGCCAACATGTAGTATTGGGACTGCCCATCTCTTCATGCACCAGGATAGCTACATATGCCCTTAAACACCTCAGGTGCC
Source organism: Elanus axillaris (assembly GCA_026212715.1). Taxonomy (NCBI): domain Eukaryota; kingdom Metazoa; phylum Chordata; class Aves; order Accipitriformes; family Accipitridae; genus Elanus; species Elanus axillaris. Next base: position 6,173,297 of record JANZLQ010000029.1, on the reverse strand, counting down.
TCATCCTAGCTGGAAGGTACCAAATTACCAGAGACCCTGTGTTTATGTCCACTCTGCACATACTGAAGACCCCCCCCAAGTAACAAAGACGCTCAAACAGTGCAAAAAAGTAGGCATTAGGAAACAACAAAAAAAAAAAGTAGGTTATTACAACAAATGAAACCAACAGAGAGAGCTTCTGAGCTTTGCGTAGGTAGAGAATACTTTTTTTGTTCTCAGCACTATTACATCTACCTACATTTTGCATCTTAGGTGATTTTTTTTTTCATGTATACTAATGCTGAAGGCAAAGCAGACTCAGAAAAGGTGATATCCTACTGAAATAAGTCAGGGAGTGTTTCTTTATGTTCTCTTTGACTGGTTGCTCCCTATTCATCCCTCTGACTCAGCCTAGATTGCTGCATCGATGACAGTTTTTTTTTTTTTTAAGACATTATCTCTTTCCCACACAATGCAGCAATGTAGTGGACGGTGTTGAGCAATGTAGCAGACTGCTGCTTCAACTTTCACACCACCACTGTTTTGCAAATGGCCATTTTCCCAGTGTATATATTCTGAAGACAAAAATCAGCAAGGACTAAGTTCCTCAACGGATACACAATCTGAGGGCTATAGGATCTTACACCTCAGACCAAGTTGTTTTCATGAATATTCTTATCTTATTTGTTTATTAGTTATATGGATTTTAAAAATTTATTTTTATGATTAATGAGACTGTACCAACAAGAGTGACAGGAAGGTTTGGGTTTATAGTCAAGGTTTTCCAACAGAAGCTGCAACTCTTTTGGAAGATGAATAGTTGTCAAGACGTCCTCATGAACATCCTTGCTTGCTCTTACTGATAAACTGAAGGGAAAAGTGTTTCTGTCTCAATACTGAACAGAGACAAGAGGCAGGAGGTGAGAAGCTTCCTTGTATTGGAAGCCCGAGAACCACAGTATAAACAAAAGTGTCTGAAGTTCAAGAATAAGCAGGTCTTCCACTGAGATGCATACCAAGAAAGTGGAGAAAATCCCATTAGTCATTATAAACAGAAAGACTTTCATTCAGATAACTAAAAGTAAAAATCAATTTGTTAGCAAATGCTGCAAAGCAGCCTCAAAACATTCTGGTTTATTGGCAAGAGAATAAAAAATACTTTTCCTTTTGTAGTTTTCAATCTGTAGCCCATGGGCAATCTCATAAGGGACTTCAAGACATCAATAAAAGGTGCTTAAGAATGGCCATTTTATTTATGAGATGCATAAACACATTTGGAACAAATACATAAAGGGATCCTGCATTTTAATTGGAAAATTTTTAAAGGACCCAAAAAGTTTTTAAAAAGGGGAAAAGCACTTTTCACTTTTTCTTGAAGAAAATGTCATTGAAAAGTCACATATCCAACAGGTGTTGAACTCTGAATTTCCCTCCCCCTCCCTTTTTTTTAATATCCTAGAGCTGCCTTCTATTAAACAGCTTGGTAGGATTAGGAAAGCCCTGCCCATCATTTGCTGTGGATCATAGCCTTAGTACAAAAAAACCCAGACATCTATTTATGACATCTGTTGATGACACAGAGCTGAGAAGGCGTTGTCAGAAGACAACTGTATGGTTACAGAAAACTAGGTGGAAAACCTAAGGCCTGAAGTAATAGAAATGGAATGAAATACTACAGGGAAGCAGTAGGAGTAGGCAAGAGAGCAGGGAAGTGAAGGCAGTGACTGACGTGTAAGGAGTGCAAGGCTGCTCTTGCCCTAATCCGTGTTCATGCATAGTCAGGAAGTGACTAAAGGACAGATTCTGAACACACAGTTTTATAATGTAAAGATGCAGACTGAGCGAGCAAGAAGGTACATGTTCCTATCTGCTACACTATGAAACAGTAAGTCCTAGAAACGTGCTCTTTCATGCATGCGGTGTGTCAGGAGATTTGGACCTCGCACCTCCTGTGAGTCAGTCTGGTGTTGAAGACCACAGGCAAGTGGAGATCTTCCACACTTAGAGAAGCAGCCTGAAGAGACCATCCAAAGTTATCTACTGGGGCAGGACAAACTACACTAAGTGTTTCCTGACAACTGTTTAACCTGTTCTTAAAAACAAGTGATGGAGGTCCCACAGCCTCACCAGCTAACCTAAGGCGGTGCCTGGCTAACCATACAGATGGAAAAGTCTTTGTTAATTTTTATTACCTTAATTTTTAGCTCTTCGCAAGTTGAGCATATAGCTGTTTGGATGAGATTCAGTTTCAGATTAAGGCACACATTTACACGTCTAAATGAATGCTAAATGCCTAAACTTGTGTTATACTTAACAGCAATATAGCCAATACAGACAAGGACACCAGAGAGCAGTTCAATTCTCTCCAAAGCCAGCCCACATCTCCTGTTTCTCTCTGGACTCCACTGACTGTAGCTACATCTACTTTGTAAGCCCAATACGAGAGGATATGTAGAGCAAAGCAGTTGCTGCTGAGAACCCAACACTACACAACCCATGTTTTGTGGTTGTTACTTCAGACTAGAATTAGCCTGGTCCCACAGACGACACACCCACGAGCAGGCGGATGCATCTCCCATCTCCCAATGCAGTTTTACCCAGGAGGGATCAGATTCACACACTCTGGAGATTTGCTTTGAAAGCACAATTTGATCCAACCAAATAGGTGGACTCTGTATCCACTGCATCTCCATTTACTGTAACAGAAACTCAAACACCTATACTGAGATGTCCTTAATCTCCAGCCAAATCTCCTTCTTTGCCATGTTGATAACACTCTCATTGAACAGTATAATTCCCTTTTCTGCGCAGTTACCCCTCACATATCTGAAAACTTCCCATGCATCTTACCCACCTTCTTTTCTCAGTTCCCAGTTCTTTAATCTCACTTCAAGAATCATAAAACAGGATATCCTGAACTTAGATTGCATTTTTAGCTTTCCTTTGGTCTCACCTGGGCAGATTCACTTTATTCTGAAGTCTGGTATCCAAAATAATACAACACTTTAGTTCAATAGGATGGATAAAATACTAGATCTTATGTGTTTCTCACCTGCTTTCCTATCTCACCATAGCACTGTTTTTTTCCTCCCTTTTTGGAACAACAAAGTTTTTGAATCAAGGCACAGGCTCCTGTAAATATTTTTACCATGTTTCAACATGTCACTGGCAATAGAAGATAGCCTGCTTTGAATTATCTCACCTTTGCTCTTTCTAAAACTAACCATCATGAGTTTTGTTGGTTTGGTTGCTTGTTTTTTTTTAAATTTAACTTGTTTCTATGAATTTGGAAAAGTAATTTCTACTGGCTCTTACATTACAATAGTGATCTAATGTAATCCGGACTGAATTTCGTCATACTCAGCCTAAGCCTAACACCCTACACATCAAGGAAGTACAATCCTAGAAGACATTCAGAGAAAACATCAGTTTTGCTACTCTTGTAGTGACATTCATACATCTGTCAACTCTTCTTTCACTCAGATGCAAGAAGTGTTCTAAGATTTCCTCTTTTGAAGGCTTGATGTCCACACCCTTCAGGAGTGACCGAGAAGCCTCCCAGTCTAATAACCCTCGATAGCCGTGCCCGCCCGGCAGGCCCACAGCTCTGGGTGTGTGCCCTGGACACACACCAGAGCCAAGCCCAGTCCTACGGGTGTGCTACCCTCTGGCACACCCAGGCATCCCTGGAAAAGGGTTGGAGGCAGCGACATGGGGAAAGCTGCTGTAACCTCTGCAAGGCACCCAGGGATGAAGATACAGGGATGCAGCCTGCAGGCAGGGAGGGAGAGCAGATGACCAAGAGGTACTTCCAGGAAAAACAGGGAGAGGAAGAACTTACAGTTCTAGATGCTTCTAATGTAGAAGACCGTGTGGGAAGATGCTACTTTTAGACTGGTTTTTTTTTTTCCGTAGTCTCTTAAGTTTTGAAGTTACTAGTGCCATCTTTGCATGTTGTAAGATATAAATGACCCCAAAGTGATGCTCTCAAACAAGCAACTAGACTTCCTGCCACATGAATGGTTTTGTCCAGAATAGAGG